>JAHHFK020002088.1:210000-457369 GCA_024533555.2 Aedes koreicus
TGCAAAGTACGCAGTAAAGGACATAGAAAGTCACTGGCATTGAACTTCAATAATTTCTTGCAAAAAGTCCATTCGATGCGCAAACCGTGCTTCTAATAATCATGAAAGATCATTTCACGCTGATTAACAGGACGATTGAACTTTTTTTCTACTTAAAAGCACACTTCCAATTAAGACGTTGAAGAAATGACAAACATTAAAACACTGGACAAAGTGGTGACAATTATTTTCCGATTTACGTGATGATTTTAATTGTTCTATTTTGAACACTGCTGAAGTGAAAGGCACAACAAAGCCTCCTGATCAAAAAAACAGTCTCCAACCCAACTCTTTCTGTTCAAGATGACTCCCATTGGACTGTCTGGGAAATTTCCTGTCAGTCTTTGGCTGTCTGTGATTTAATTATCCCCACGGTGGCAATCACATACCAACCATAACTTCAATTGGATTGTGACCCTCAACTTTAGATCCTTCTCGAGTTCTATTTAACCTCACAAGGAGCATTGATTAGCAAAAATATGCAAACGCGATGACAGTCGAACTGAATCCGTCGAAAACGCGATTTTTGGCAAAATTTCGTAGAGGGCCTCTCGCGAAAAACCTCAATGACCACCTTGGGATTACTCGCAATATGCGTAACTGCTCATCTTCTAATGAGAATGTCCGGATTCTGTCCCAGTACAAAATATTTTTCAAGAAACGTCACCAAATGACGAACCTCCTGGACAGATCATTTATAATGCTGGAATTCTCCATGGTCATGCTGTCATCAAACAACTCCTCACCCGGATGCGATATCATGAAATGCAATTCCTCAATCAAAATTTGTGAAAAAATCTCCCAGGTATTGCAAAAGGACGCTTGCAAGAGCTGCTTACTTCTTTCCGCTTGCAATAGGAAATTGTTTGAGAAAATTATCCTTAGGATACTTGATCACTGTCACGAATCGAAAAATTTGCTATCAAATACGCAGTTTCGATTCCACAAGAGTAAAAGAACAAATGATTGTCTAGCGCTGTTTTTCTTAGTTGATAAACTGGCCGTTGAGCACAACAAGCAACTGGCTTCAGTATTCCTGATCATTATGGGGAATTTTGATTCAGACTTCATTGAAATTCTGTCAAATAATCTGCAGAGATGTAGACTTCCAGAAACATTACCCAATCGTTGTCTTTCAAATCACATACCGTTATAGTACTGGCGACGACTCTCTGATAAAACTACAGAATTACACTTCTATGTTCCTTGTCCAATCCATCTCCAATAATATCAATCCTTGTATCCTCGGGCAGTGATGTCCATATCCTCAGTGTGGTAAAGAGAGATTTTATTTTTTCCGCAAATCTAGGGTTTTTATTCATTAGGGCGAATCTACAATTGAGAGACTCTCTCTTGCCTCGTTCTCTTTCATTAATTACAGCGCCATTATAAAACTATGATTGATTTTTTTACACAGATCGCAAAATAAGAGTGCTGGCTAGCATATTGGGCAAACAGCCAAACGAAAAATGTGAAAATGATTTAGCTATTGGTAAAAGAGAAAGTAAACAGAGAGAGTCTCTCAATTGTAGATTTGCCCTAATGAAAAAAAACCTAAAAATTCGCTTTGACGTTACATAACAAAGAAAGAAGAATGTTTCTTCCCGCTTCCTTTTTTCGGACATTTTCTACAACACCGTCGAAGTTTTCACTATCAACCGCACCAGCGAATCACAGAAAGAGCACTGGAGCGTCCTCGTACAAGTGTACGCGGCAGCGATCGCAGGCGAGAGCACGTGGGCGAAGACAGATGAGAGCACGTGAGAGCGGTCGTTTAAGAGAGAGAGGGGTCCTCTCACTCCAAACCTTTCCATCACAGGCGCACGCTTTCACTCTGTCTTTTTACCACCGAATAAAAGAGCACTTTGCTTTATCTGCGGCGAGTTATGGTTGTATCCTCTGTGAAGATACAAATCTCACGCGCCGGCGTAACTTTAGTGCGAAATGCCATCTCTGTCCTCGTGTGAATCGCGAGTAATCAGTTCAAGTCCTAATAAAAAGTCTTTCTGGCATGTTGCCTTTTTTTGTTTTATTGGCTCTGTAAGCTAACCATGGCTGATGAAAGATGGATGTCGGCATGTTCTTTGCAGCTCTTTCGTGATTTTGGCGATCAGTTGCTCCTCCGGTTTGGACACGAAGTTATTGGAATTGGATCCTCCGTTTGAGGTTCACCCAAAAATATTCTATCGGTCACAGCTGGTTTATCTTCAGCCGGTCCATCTCCTCCAGTGATCTCTTGGCATAATGGGCCGAGGCCAGGTTTTGCAAAAGACCACATCCTCCTTCGCGTGGTACTTCTTGATGAAGGCGATTTGACCTTAACGCTGACATTCTTGGTGAGAGAAATGAGCCTCTGGTTTCGGAGTGATTTGCCTGCTGCTCGAAAGACAAGGCCGGCCTCGGTTGACTCTTCCGCATAACAATGTATATCTTAACCAGGTACTTATTCGGCAGCGTTTGGCCGGTTGCATCAACTTCTCGGCCCAAGGCGCGCAAATTCATACGGTCCTACCTTATGAACGCACCTGCGTTACAATGCTTCGACACAAAAAACTTGGTTGAGACCTTTTCTTCTCTAGTTCCTCGCGTGTCACGCTTTAAAGATATTGATCCACTTGGTCTAATCATCTTGATGGCTGCGTATTTGTCTTGTTCCGGCCGGGTTCGGAGCCTAACACCATGTTTGCGGGATTCTTGTCCGGCATTCTTCGGCTTCGGTACTCAGCTTTAGATGCTTTAGGGATACTATGTTCGCCATATGTTCATCCATACGCCGTTTTCACAAACACGGGTATTGTCCAGATCTCATGCCCAGTCCTCAGGATCTTATGGAGTCCATAGTAAGCACGTCTTTCGCCAATAACGCGTCTCCGATTTTCACTGCTGCAGGTTCACCAAATTATCATCAATCTCGGACTCATATCCGTCGATTATCAAAGTTCCACCTGCTGTCAACAGATAATTAGTCTTCGATGTATTTAATGAAACCTTTTCTGCATTATTGTTCAGTATCCAGGCTATTCCGCTATAATGTTCACATCAGCGAAACAGATGAATTGGCTGGATTTATTGAAAATCGTACAAGAGTCCACCTGTTTCACACGTCAGAAAAGACTATCGCCTTGTCCTTTGCGTGTTTCATACGAGTTTAAAACGCATCCAAAATCTTCAAACAGCATCGTAAACGCTTGAAAGCATGACAACGTAAAGATTATGAATTCCTACAAATCTGCTTGCTAGTGGCAATAGGCGGCGGAAGATAATCTTGGACAAGCCCTTTATAGGCCAACTTGCGAATACTGAACACTCGGTCGGTAGTTTTCACAATCCAACTTGGCACTCTTTTTCTAGATTAAGCATATAATCTGACTCTTTCCACTCATCCGGTAACTGTTCAATATCCTAGATCCTGCCTATCAGTCGACGCAGCTAAATTACCAGCCTGTTCAGACCCATTTTTATAAGTTCCGCTCCGATACCATCCTCCTCAATTGCCCAGTTGAGTTATTAAGCTAGACGGCACCGGTGGTGTAGTGGTAAACGTGGTTGCCTCTCACCCCAATTGGCGCCGTCGAGATTAGGATCTTCCCAGTTGCCCAGGGTCCTCCCTTAGCTCAGTCGGTAAAGGCGCAGCTACAAAGCAACACCATGCTGGAGGTGGCTGGGTTCGATTCCCGGTCTGGTCTAGGAATTTTTCGTTGGGCGAAAATTACCCGATTCCCCTTGGGCATAGGGTATGATGGTACTTTCCACATAATCATACTAATGAAAAAATGGTACCTGGCATCGAAAGCTTTTCCAATTAACAACTGTGGAAATGCATTTAGAACACTAAGTTGAGAGCAAGCAATAAGCTTAATTGTGTAAGCAATAAGCTTGAAAATGCTAAAAGAAGAAGAAGAAGTTCTGTAGAGATGCCATCTTCAGCAAAGTTATTGAATATGTCGAGGATCGTTTTATGACATTGTCATATTAGTTCCAGATTTTGCCTCAGAAATGGCACTCCAGTCTATCTTAGCCAAGCTTTAATGAATTGCTGTGTTCGGCAAATGTTCAGTATGTAATATGGAGGCATTTCACACTATTATATTTGTTGCAAATTAAAGTTTTGCAGAGAAGTAGTCTAAATCAGGCAATTTCATTTCTGGGGTTATACCTCATCTTCGGCAAAGTTATTGAATATGTTGAAGACCGTTATTTGACATTACGCTATCTTAGTGGCAAGATCTGGAGTTAATATGATAATTGTGTTATTTTGACAAATGACATATTGAAAAACTTTGCCGAAGACGGCAACTCTCTCAAGTCCTGGTTGCTATGAGGCCAAATGTCCTTTGGCCAAAAATTCCATGTTTTCCTTCAGCCACGCTTGAGTCCTTTTTGAGGTATGACATGTGCTCCGTCCTGTTGGAAAATGACGTGTTGGTGTGCTCCAAAGTTGGCTTTCATCCATGGCAGAACGTGGACCATCAAAATGTTCATGTAAACCACGGTATTAACTTCTAATCCAGCTTTGAAAATCATGACTTCGGCCGGATGTTTGGTTGTAAACTTGAATTTCACGTTCTCTGGAACATCCTCAATCTTCTTCGGCGAAATAAACCTGTCTGTACGGGTGTTAGATCGTGTGGGTGGGGGTGTGTGGGTCCTCCTGTGTGTGTGTGGGTCCTCCCTTAGCTCAGTCGGTAAAGGCGCAGCTACAAAGCAACACCATGCTGGAGGTGGCTGGGTTCGATTCCCGGTCTGGTCTAGGAAGTTTTCGTTAAGGAAAATTTCTCGACTCCCTGGGCATAGCGTACGATTGTACTTGTCACACAATCATACTAATGCAAAAATGGTACGTGGCATCGAAAACTCTTAATTAATAACTGTGGAAGTGCATTTAGAACACTAAGTTGAGAGCAAGCAATAAGCTAATTGTGAAAGCAATAAGCTTGAAATGCTAAAGAAGAAGAAGTTGCCCTGTAGTTATTAATCAGACCGGTGGTGTAGTGGTACACGTGGATGCCTCTCACCCCAGTCGGCGCCGTTGAGATTGGAATCTCTGAACAGGAAGGAAGTAAAGCCGTTGGTCCCGGCCCATGTGTTGATGGGTTCGATATGTAAGTCCAGGTCCTCTGCCTGGCATGACGTAACAACCGCAGGCTGAAAGTCACGTAAATATGGAACAACAACAACAACAAGTGCTTAAGCTGCTTCATAGCATCCTTAACTTCATTTATAGTGAAAGTTGGCAGGTCAACCATTCCTTCTGCCATCCTGGTGCCCCGTCTCTACCATTCAGATGTTTGTGGGACCCTTTGAGTGTATTGGAGAATTTTTGAGTTTCTTGAGAACGATACAGCTGCTCCATTTCTTCAAACTCCAACTCCCCCAGGCGGTGCTCCTTATTCCGTAAAAGATGAGTTTGCTCTCTTCGTTTCTTTTTATAGTTCTCCACATTTTGACGAGTATCTTGCACCAGCATCATTATCCGCATTTCTGTTGTCCAAAACATTCCTCGGCAAACGGATTCCGTTGATTTCTTTCCACAAAGCCTATGGTAACTTCTGCTGTGTTGTTGATATCTGCTTTTACACTGGATCAGCAGTCCTCAAGAGGGGGCTTCGAACAGCTATTCCTCATTCGGCAACGCTGCTTCTAGACTTTGCGTGTATTCAGTTGCGACTGCAATCGTTCCAGGTTTTACCGCAGCCGGCGTCATCATGCCGGAAAACTAGGAGGATGTAAACAAAAAGTTTGGCTCTCCCATAGTAATTCCCATAAAAGCTTTAAAGGGCCATTACAATTCGAATTCTTAATCAAATGAGCTCAAATTTTGGGGAATGCTCAGGACAGGATTTGGATTCAACTGAGTGGGATGGAGCTGAATCGATACTTGAACCATCCTGCTGTATATTAATCATGACACTGTTCAGAGTCATTCCAAAACTAGAAACGATTCAAATTACTAGATATTTCAATTATAAAAAGTGATAGAGGCATAGTTCAAGACCATTTTAAAGACCTAATAAAACGTTCGAAAAAGCAAACCGTCTCTTTCAATATATTTTGAAATCGAATTATGAGGATAAACTGAATGGTCTCTGCCCAATATGTCATAGAGCCGCAGCAACTTGATTATGTTCTAAATGGGTCACATTATATCTTCTTGAACCAATTTATTACAAGTCAATAAAACAACAAAAAGTATCAAAAAAAAATACTTTTCAGTGAATGAAAGTAACACTTCAAATGTACAGTTCTTATTATTATGAATAGTTATAGACATATATAGCATTTCACTTGGAATAAAAAAAACTTAGAATAGGTTAAAGCTAAATATATTCGCAAACATCTCCAAACTCTAAATTTCTACCAAGCATGAACAATAGAGCCTCTGCAAGCTCCTTTTAGCAATTGATATCGATAACATGTATCTCAGTACTTCTATCTCCCTTTCTCTCTGAATCTGTCCGATTGACTTTCCAAAAGCTATCGCACCTAGAAAAAATAAAAACAAACATTAAAACAAACATTTCACTTTCAATCCCGTTGGGGTCAGTAGGTTTAAAACAACGAAACACTCCAGTTCAGAATCGTTAGGATTTTCATTATAGTTTCCCTTCTTCTTATTATTCATGTTCTTGTTTGTGTTCTGTTTAGCCAAATTGTCACCAGTGAAAACCACACAGTCAAAAATCGTCGCTCCCCCTGGGCCGGAAAAAGTCTCGGCCCTTGTAAAATAAGCAAAGCTAACTAAACCCTTTTCCTCTTCGGAAAATACCATAAAACCGCCAAACAAATGATTTCGGTTCGCTTGAAAGTTTTCTTCTGTATCCCATCGCTGAACTATCCCGAACAGCGAGCAGCTTTGCTCCTTTCCTCTCGATTTGGATTTGTTGACATTTGTACGCGAGTTCTCAAACCCTTTCCCATCTCCCGCCATCCTCCTTCATCTAACTAAACTTTGACAACTCAATCTTCTGCAACTCTCTGTCGCAGTAGGGTAAATTAGCCTCCAATGGACCCTATTAGAAGTGGTTAATTACGTTGCAAAATTCGTGACCAACAAAAAATATATATATTCAGCTTAAGAATTCATTCAAATTTGTGTTAAAAGAATCCTCTGACATAAATCATAGAGGGTTCATAAATGGTATAATCACCCTACTGTCTGTATGCATTATCTCTTTACCTTTCTCAATTCCCCCACCCTCGTTCGTGGTACGAAACGAGAAAAGAAAAATAGCAAATGTTTGAACAAAGAAGAAGCTTTTTGCAAGCCTACTGCGAACAGGTGTACATATTTCGAAACTTCTTCCCACTGACAGCCGCCTTGTTTGTGGTTCAGTTTCTTACGAGAGAAAGCGTACCATTTTATCAAGCTCACCACTCGAAAAAGCGAACCGAAAAACAGTCTAATTAATTCGTTTCGGTATTGTTTTGCATTCATTCCACACCACTATCGTGAATCTCCTTCTCCACAACACACACTACTCTAACTCAACTATAAAACCTACTACCTTAAGTCTACTAAATGACGCCGGTTTCTATATGTATTTTACAGCTTGGCTTGGACAAAGATGAGGTATTATCCTTTTTATTCGATCTTACAACCTTGAGCCACCCTTTTTCCGTAATTTGTTTCTTTTCCACTATCCCGTAAAAAAAAAGACAAACGTCGGCATTTTCTTTAACCTGTCAAAAGATCAATCATTATAGCAGAGGAACAGGAAGTTTAACCTTAAGTAATCGAACAGGAATTCACAAAACCATTTCCTACCTCCTTGATTTGTATATGTGTAATATAAACCCAAATCGTTCCGTTGATTTCCTTAGGTTTGGTTAGTTGTTTTGTTTTGAAAGTATTTAATTCCGTTTTATTTTTCGATAATCGTAAACACTTTTTTGCGCTGTCTTCCGTACACTGCATTTGATTGAACCAGTACCGAAAGAGAAACGAATGTGCGATCAGCAAAACACCCCTAATGCATAGTGACGTTTCTTGGACGTTTCTTTTTTAATAATCATTATAATAAGAGCAAAACCAGTTTCCCTTTTGAGCTTTATTTCCTCCTTTTTCAACATTGTTTGGTATGACTTTGTTGCAACTGTACAGCTTCCGCTTCCCTTAAAGCTTATTGAAAGCATTTACTTCTTGCATTAATAATTGTAAGCCCAAAAAAAAAATGACCAACAAAAGCAAAGCTTTGGACGGGTTTGTTTGCCCTTTGTTATGTGTTCCCATTACTTGGTGTGTCGTCCATTTGTAAATACACATGGTGCAATCGAACGATGGAAATAAAAGTGCCAGAACATTCATTGTTTCCCCCATGAAATCACGCTTGAGCCGTCTGCTGCTAGGCATCCGAAATGACAGTTTTGAGCAGTGAGCTAAGTGAGCCCCGCCAGTGTTGCCAGAAGAACTGGCGTTTCCAAAGTTTAGCTCGCTGTTCGATTAGAAGCCCAACCGATGTTTTGTTTTGTTTTATTTTCCAATAATCGACCCGAGCTTTCATGTGGTTTGAGTTTGAGTACACGTACACACAAATAATCTAAATATAAATATAAACACACTCCTACACGTTTTGATCTTAATTCTAGCTTGATTGCTCTTTTTGTCACACCTTAGTTATGGTCCTTAGCTGGAGCTGGATTTTTTTTTATCGAAAAGAAAAAAAAACAATGCCTGATTTCGGTACGATATTTGAGAGTTGCGCTATTTTTTTAAGCCAGCCTGTACCAAAACCAGCATAAGCTTTCGATTCGTTGCAATCAATCAATATGCGTTTGACATAATTTGCCGCTGCATAAAACGCATTCCCGTCTGTTAAAAAGCAATCGAAAAAAAAGCTTCAATATACTTCCAACTCTGCCCATCACCCGGGTGCAGACCGTTTGATTATTTTACCTCAAAACGCTGAATAGTTTCTGTTTTATGTTTTGCTTACTACAACCAGTAAGAAAAGTAAATCCAGTTAACACCCAAGATAATAACCAACCCTTTCCCCCCGTTTGATCCCTAGCTGCCAAAAAATCAAAATCTTTGAGTGTCCTTCTTTCTAATCTTGTTTTTCGTATTCCTTCGTTTCGTTTTTCACACGTTTTCAACTTTTTTCCACGATTTTTTCCTTTCAATTACTACTTCTCTTAACAACCAAGGGCAACGTAAAGGCAATTTCCAATGCATACAAGTCGTAAAAATAAATAATTGAAAACCACTTCATACGGCCCCCCAGCAGGGCAAGGCAACGTCGAACCCGACCAAAATACTGAAAAAAGCTAAATCCAATTCGAACCTAAAATGAGGTGACGAAACGAAATTAATATCACGCAACCCCCCTTCATCATACACAATCACTCAATCACACTCTGACACATAACTCTGAAAATCAAAAACGAAAAAATAAAACAAAAACACACGCGCACATGCATCCCGCTCTCATCGTCGGATCATTGCCACCTTGATCCATTGTGGCAGCTGCTTCCACGCACTAAATTCCGTTGAAAAATACAAAAAAGCTACGAGTCCCAAGTAGGCCTCTGCCGTGTGGAAGCAGTTGGCACTTGTTGTGCGGGCGAGAGCATGCGTGTGGGTGTGTCTGTGTATGCTGCAAGCTGCTACAACGAAAACCTTTATATTCTCCTTATTCTTCAGCAAACAAAAATAATATTTACATATATATAAAACACACTCGGCTTCGATTGCTGCGTCCTTCGATAAATCAAACGAATTAATCATGCCACCTCTTACACACCGCCTATTTGGTACTTTATCCCATCACCACCCACATTGCATAATTTGGAATGGATAACACGACACACACACACACTCTAACGCCACACCAACACCCGCACACGTGTAGGAGCTTAATTCCCTTATTGATAATATTATTATTATTTTTTGTATGTGTTTAGAGCTGTAATTACTTTTCCGTAAGGTTTTTTTCACTAGTGACATTGTTTTTTGCTGAACCTCTTTGAAACTTTGCAAAAACCAAGTCTGATTATATGACTGAAACTATGCGTGTGTGTAGTAATGGTAAGCATCAGAATATGGATATGTTTTTCTAGCGAATGCGACGTGACAATGAACAGTAAGATAGAACCGTAGCGATTGTGGGGCACTGTGACGTTTTATAGTTTATGTTTTGAGTAAAAAAGGTTTGATGACGATTATCTGGTGACAGGGGGAAGGGAAAAAGTGGTTCCATTGCTGTGACAAAACAAAGGTGAGTGTTTGAAATGGACGAGAGTTCAAACTCCGTCGGGTGCTTTACATTCGCAATGATATGAGTGGCAGCGGTATTCGTTGGTATTTGTTTTGTCGGAAATGACTGTTAAAAAAATAACTTTATTACTGCCTTTGACCTCTTGGAAACATCAACATCCAATCAAATTTACGATCAATTAAGTTAAACAAAAGAAAGCATTATCGTACAATTAAATTTAACTACGCATAACACATCATTTCATCATAAAATTATCAAATACGATAACTGATCTCATATTTATCTCATTACTCCTATATTCATCCTACGCTGGATCAACGATTTGGAGACGAAAAAGCTGCATACATTTTCGTAATAATGATCGTAAAGCTTCCTAATGCCGTTTAATAACAAATTAATCCTTAGTTTTCGAGTAAGATGAGCTGCAAAGTTACACGGAAAAAAATCCGTTCTCATATTCCAGAACAAAAATTCACGACATCGTGAACTAACATCAATTCCAAATATGTGACTTTCTACTCATAAACGTGGTTTCTTAAATCCTATTTCCATGAAAAGAATCACGATGTCGTGAACTCAATTCATGTCTGTTTGGCATTTCGTAAAACAATAAAAATGACTGGGAATCATGATCCTCGATCATAATAACGTGAACTCGTGAATCATAATAACGTGAAGTTCTGAAACGTTGTTCGTGAACTGTCATTTTATTGTAACGCTTGTAAAAACTCTAATCAGTCATTGTTGTGTGGTGTAAACGAAAGTGAAAGTTTTAAAATGATTTTGAATTGAGTACCTAGAGAAACATTTCGAAAGTGTTTCTTTACAACCGCAGTTGGTGATGGTTGGAACGCCGAACAAAGCAGCTGGATTTTTTATTGGCTTTGGTGGCGCAGAATAAAAAGCCGATAATATTCATCATGCTATATGTTTATGCCTACAAGTATCGCTCGTATTAAATCTTTAGTATGCACCGGATTGTAAAACAGTCTGGATGTTCATACAATCATATTTATTCTAGAAATGCTGAAGTTGACTCAAAATGTTATCAGAAGCATTTCTTAACTATACGACCTAATCTAACCGAATGTATAATTCATAAGAATTATAAATTTAACTTTTCTTGTTTAACGATAATTTTATTCAATGATTATTCCTTTTTATATGTTTTTAATTCATACTTACAATAAAACGCAATACGCTTGCATGCGTATAATCGAATACCTTTAGAATTTTTTCTACTCCTCATGCGAAGGTATACTCTCATGTTATTTTATAAATTCTTGAATTTTGTTCTAATATTCATGAACAAAAATTTCGTTCCACATACAGTCCGTGAACTACGTGGCAGCTTTTTGTGAACTGTATCACGATATAAATCCGATTTCGGAAACATTAATCATGAATACGTGAACTAAATCATGATTACCAAGAAAAGTTTTCACGTTTTCATGACACACTTTGCAAGCAACTACGTTACTCTAGCGTTATATTAATTTTGTGGAACAAAGTTCACGTATTCATTTTTTATTTTCGTAAATGAAATTTTGACTTGTTCTGAAATTCGTGACTCGAGGTTGACGTATTCCGGAACGATTTTTTATCCGTGTATGAGATAAATGTGTGAAAATCTTCCCTTAAAATTAAGAAAATCTGCAAACTAAATTAATTCAAATCGGTTACTATACAGTAAAGGTCGGTGATGCTCCGTGTTTTTGGCTAAAGTTCGTTAACATCTTATCTTTCATGATCATTATGCCGGGTTCGTCGAGTTATTGTTACTTCCGAGCGTCCTGTTGGTATGTTTGCTGGCATAGTATGACCGAAATCCTTTTTATACATAAAGCCCGATTCAAAGTAAATTTGAACGCATTCAAGTGATCATAACTCAAAAATTAAACAACATACACGGTTGATCAGAACGTAAAACAAAAGTCAGCTTTCAAACGATATATAACAAGTTATTACATATTACCGTTTCAAACGAACTGTCGCACTTTACTTGTGATCGATGCCAGCATGATCTGCACAGTCGCTGGTGACACTGTACCGGCAAACTTATTCCACTTTAAACGCATTTGTTGTACATCTGTCACTTCTTTACCGCATCCTCGAAGATTTCGCTTGACAATTGCCCAACATTTTTCGATCGGTCTGAACTCGGAGCAATTCGGAGGATTAATCTCTTTGGCGACGAGACTAACATTGTTTGCAATATGTCATTCTAGTACCTCCTTAGAGTAGTGGCAGCTGGCTAGATCCGGCCAAAACATAATGTTGGTCTTGTGTTGCCGAATGAAGGGTAAAATCCGCTTTTTCAGACATTCTTTAATGTAAACCTTTGACGTCATTGTGTAAGGTGTGATGAAAACCTTGGTTTTAAGGCCACAGCTGCAGATTCCTTGCCAAATCATTAGTTTCCGAGCAAACTTAACAGCAGAAACAAATTTATACCTGGAAGGGACGACCCCACGACCAGTTAACAGGTAAAATTTTCGTCCGGGGATTTGTAATAATCCATTTTGACATATGTTTCGTCATCCATTAAAATACAGACATCAAATTTCGTCAAAACCCGTTCGTATAGTAATCGTGCTCGCTTTTTGGCCACTAAATTTTGTTTCAGGGAGCGATTCGGATGTTTACTGGCACAAAATGACTTATATCCTTCTCTTGAAAGGATGATACGCTCAGTGGGCCAGGTGGTTCCAATAACCAGGGACGCGGTGGTGTATTAAACCGTGCGTCCAGATTGACTCTGAATCGAGCTTTATTCGCCGAACTGTACTTTGAAACGCAGTGAATTTTTTCGCCAAATCACGCCCGGAGATCCCAGGATTCTCTTGGACTACCCCGATTATCTTCGCTCGTAAAGCCTGTCCACGTTAAATTTCGGACACCAAAATAATAGCAGCAGCAAAAAATTACACATAATTCAACAAATCCGATTGTTTATTTCACAATAATAAAGCCTTCTTTCAGTAAAACTCTCGAACTTTCTGTGTTACATCCGCCATCAGGTTCCGCACGGTATCCTCAGTTACGCCCGCCGTGACGATTCTCCATCTTCTCTTGAAATCATCGGTACTATTTGCTGTCTTCTTAGTTTCGAAGAGTTTCCGCTTAGCTAGAGCCCAGTACTTCTCTATTGGCCGAAGTTCTGGACAGTTTGGTGGATTGGCTGTTTTTGGCACGTATTTTAACCTCTTGTACCTTATACCATACCAGGACGGATTTCGCTTAGTGATTTCGCAAATCCGGCCAAAACACAGCAGGAGAATTGTGGCTTCTGATAAACGGTAGCAACCGCTTTTGCAGACATTATGTCTCGTACACATCCTTATTAATAATGCCGGAAGAGACAAAACATTTAGATTTTCGGCCACAACGCCAAATGAAATACTTCTTCGAGAATATTGACATTTTCTTTGTCCGGAAATGCTCGGCAATGGCGTTCCTTTGCATTGCGGTATAAATGCCGGACACGGAAGCTGTTTAAAGTCTTCGAGTACGTTTGTTTCGTCGTCCATTATGATACAAGAAAATGTTTGCAAAAAACTGGTGTAGAGCTCCTTAGCACGACTTTTTGCAGTGAAATTTTGCTTGTCATAACGGTTAGATGATGATGATGATGATGATGATGATGATGATGATGATGATGATGATGATGATGATGTAATACTACCATCTATTGTAGCAAGGTAACTTTCCATAGCAGTGAAATAATCTGAAAAGCGATTTGATCAGGATTCCAATAATGTTTGTGATCATAAAGCTCCTGTATGAAGGGCCAAAAACGTTTGGGCGGGCCCGTAAGCAGCAGGATTGGGATTTTCCTCAATAATGGCTACCACCTTCTTGTCCATTTGTTGGGAGCATACTTTCGAGTATTAGTACACGACACTGAAGAAGTCTGCACATTGTAGACGAAATACGCGTATCTGTCAAGATAAGCAATAAAGGTAGTTGGAATTGAATGGAAATTACTAATCATTCTTCTTATTTTCTAGTTAGCATACTTTTCGATTTGTTCCACTTCTAACGTTTCGATTCACTGTACTTTTCGGTAGTTTTAATTTCTTGGTAAGATCGCGTACCGATAAATTCGGATTTTGCTGCCGTCCGTACCGTTCCACTTTACTGAACGCCATTCGACGCCATTTTACTGAATGTAACAAGAATGTAAACATGTTGTACCACGAAATAAAGTGAAGATTTTCAGCATATGAAACGTTTCAGCGATTCATAATTCAAAATCTACACTGAAAAAATGGAGTCCGAAATTACACTGAAAGAATAGTGTCCGAAATTTAACGTGGACAGGCTTTAGTTGCCGCTCGTAAGTTCCACGTCTACCTTTGCGATCATTCCTCCTGACCACGTTTTTAACGTGAGATTGCAGAATCCTCTCACATCTTTCACGTTCCTTCTTCGAAAGATTTCGAAAATGTGTATGAATCTTGAAGAAGTTTTTTACCACTGAAAAATGACCTTGCGGATCAAAACGTAGTCAAACGCTGTTCTCGCTATGACAACTAGATGCGAAATGGTAATTAATAAGAAACACAAATTCTAACAGAAACAAACTTTAAAGTTTGAGCTAAATGCCTGTTACAAAATTTGCAATTAAAACAAACAAAAAACACTTTAATTAGAAACAAAACAATAATATTTTGATATCAGATGAACGACTTTAAGGACCAATAAGTTCAAATGTACAGTAACGGACAATACCATAAGACCAAAGCCCGAGAGTTTTACACAAAATGGTCATGTTCAATTTGTTCATTTTCCCGTGAACCAATTGTGTTGATATTGAGGCTGTAGTCTAGAAGTAACTTGAATTTGCCTTTCCATTAAATCCATATTTTCTCATTTACCACTTGCAGACATCGCTAACGACAAAACAGTAAAACCATCTTTTGATGTCCATAATTTATTTTCAAATTTGAGGATCTCAATTTTGATTAGTGATGTACGGGTCATTCAAGCATCAGTATACTATAAATCGTAGATCAACATGGCCCAAGCTATGGAAATCGAAAGTTTGCCATATTGTTTTGTCGTATGCGATGTCTGTAACTTCACCGCATTGAATAAAAAATCATAAATTTAATACGGATGAGAATTCAGTTTATTCCTGCTGTAACCAGAATTCTAGCTAAATAAGTAAACGGGAAAGTGAAAGATCAGCCTCCAAACATGACCATTTTGTAGGAAAATCGGGCATTGGTCTTATTGTATTGTCTGTCACTGTATGAAACGGGAAGAATTTTTTGAAACCTCCTAGTTTCCGCAATTATTGCAACTCTACTACCAATTTATGATATCCTGCGACCATGAGTTTCTTCCAGAATACAGTTCAGTTGAACGGAGCTCTCGAAAAAAATTTACGACTTTAGCGTCTTCATCTGGACGATTGTGGAGCATAAAGGGATTTGTCAATTCGTTACGATTACAGTAAGTTTGTACAGATGGTTCTATAACTGCTAATAGTTGAAGTTCGAACTTAGTATTTAAGATTTTTTTGGGATTTGAAGCAATAATCTCTCATGGAAGATTTGTCCATCTTCCAATCATGAGCATGAGCATGAGCATGATTGACCGCTCGAGATTGCTACTCCGTTATTAGCAGATAAGCTTTTATTACAAAGAGACATCCCCCCTCGTGGACATTTCTCCATACATTTTTTTAAAATTTTGTATGGAGCGTAGACTTTTATCAGTAAAACAAAACAATCGCCTGGTTGCCAGGCGTAGCCAAACCATAACAATTGAACTGTCAAGTTACCGTGGCACGCATGGGCACCTATTGGCAACACGATCGGAACACCAGTGTTCATCGTAACGTATAAAGGCAAACTAAAAGAAAATTGGCACAAGTGATTTTGTGCTTAGTGAATCACCCTTGAAGAAGACGCTTCTGAAAGACACTCCTTGAGGTAGATCTCCCCGTTTACAGTCCCGGTAGTCACGAACGGCGCACTTCGTTTGCCACATGAGCAGATCGCTTGCCAAATCATGTATTTCTTGGCAAACTTTGACAAATTTCCTTACTTCTTCCTTGCTTCCTCCGGAACATCAAACTTGTGCTGGGCGGTGAAGAAGCTGCCGGAAGTCCGCCTTGACGTAAGTCTCATCATCGTGTCATTTTTTTACAATGAATTTAGAAGCACCTAAGAAAGGTTTCTTGCGGAGAAAGTGATTCGAAAAGATTCCGGATTTCAATGGCATCCTGAAATTGCTGAAATGTGCTGATTCGGTGAGATCGTTTCTAAGGTGTGGCCCAGTTAGAATTGGAACATAGACTATTGTGATAGTGTGATTCAGATAAACATTAACAAAATAGTATTCTGCTTTCACTAAAATGTTCGACTTTATGTGAACTTTAGAGGGAAAATACAAAAAAAAATTAATCATCTCGATTTCGAAAACAATTGCGGACTTTTCCCGGAATACGTTTCATCAACCGGCGCACATTTTTCTCATCCATCGTTTTGGCAATCTTATTCCACTTGGTTCTCAATTCATTGATGCATTTGACGACACTGCCATTCACCTTCAGCTTCCTCTTCATATTAGCCCAAGATCTCTCATCGGTCTGAGCTGGGGACAGTTTGGTGGGTTGAGTTCTTTCGGTATAAACTGAATCCCGTTGGTTTCATACCACTGTAGCACTGCTTTACTGTACTGACAGCTTGCAAGATCTGGCCAAAACATGACAGGTTCATTGTGGGATCTGATGAATGGCAATATTTGCTTTTGGAGACATTCCGTTCTGTACAGCTCTGAATTATCAGTGATGAAAACCTTGGTCTTACTACCGCAGCTACAGATGCCTTGCCGAATCATGTATTTAATTAAATTTGGCAGAAACATGTCCCCAGAACGTAGCCAAGTAAAATGTTGGTCCCGGTAGCTGTTTGAAATCGGCCTTTACATAGGTTTCATCATCCATGAGGAGACAGCCATTGCATTTTGTCAACACCTGATCATACAGTTTTCTGGCACGGATTCTGGCCACATTGTTCTGCTTTTGTTTCCTATTTGGTTGTCTACAGGCACGGTATGACTTGAAGCCTTCCCGGAGAAGAATCTGTTGCACGGTGCTGCGTGCGGTGCGAAACTTTTTGGCCAAATCGCGGTCTGAGATGTTGGGGCTTGCCTTAATGTTCTTGATGACTTTGTTCCGCAGTTGACGGTTGACAGTACCCGCCCGACGCTTGCTTTGAGGCTTGTGATCCGTCGACAAAGTTTCTCTGTACTTTTTCAAAACACGCCACACAGTTTTTCGGGGAAACCCCAATCTGAATCTTTATACTTTATACTCTAATATTATCTTTATACTCTACACTTGAATACAAAAAAATCCTATTAAAACACCTAACACATCAGATTTGACATATAACCTGCCTATTGTAAGTTCTGAATTTCCTTCCCACCCACCTACCTCCTTGTCATCTATGAGGATGTTGATGAGTCGTTGGTCTCACGTTATGTAGATGACATATCATCATTATCTTTACTTGTTATGGAGATGCTAGGCGTGGATGGCAATGAAAACTGTCTTGATTAGCTACTAAAACCTCTGATTTGTCAGCAATTTATTCCCACATACCTTTCTGAATAAGCATGAGCACGATTGACCGCCTATTTCTATTATATTCAGCTTGACATAACTCGGAGCGTATGGGAAGGTTGTGTCCACGCATCCTTCTTTCCCTGTAGAATCACAAAATGTGTTGTGGTTCAAATCTGTTCATTAGAATCTAACAACATTTTTATTATTCTGCTGGCCTGCTCCGAGAAAATGTAGTTGGCAGTAGGACGTTTGACTAGTAAACGCTACAAGTTTACATAATTCGATTTATTTTTTTAATTTGGCTTCGCGGGGAGATATCCGCCTTCGAACATAAATGAATATGCATGAATAGCCAATACTTTGACCAGAAATGTTTAATTTAACATGAGACGTAGTTCATCTTTGTAAAAATTCGGAGAACGTCAACAAAGATTTCGTGTAAAATATATGTCTCATGAAACTGATACATACGGAAAACGATAAAAGGTGTGTTTGGTTGAATTTATATTCTCATCTCTTTCAACTCATTCTTATGTGCTAAAGGACGCTTGCATGTGTCGGTCTCAGTTGATATTTATATGTGTTCAATACTATAATGTATTAGTATTATTTCCTGTGTTAAATCATGTATAATACTTTTTGCTGGAATGTCATGTTCCGAGTTTTTAAATGCACACTACCAAAATGTCATGTAAATTTCGGTGCCCTTAGGCCGACACATGCAAACATCCTTTTGAACATAAGAATGAGTTGAAAAAGACGAGAAAATAAATTCAATCACTCACACACTTTTCGTCGAGTTGCGTTTGTTTCGATTTCGGGAGACATAATTTTATATGAAACATTACGTCAAGGATGAATTACGTCTTGTGTGGAATTTGTAATTTCCAAGTGTGTATGTACACAACACTAAGCTCCCAATACCGATTCGTCGAAAATATGAAACCAATGATCAAAAACAGCATCAGACAGAAGAGACATTGCTCCACATACTGATAACGTATATTTGTGGAATTAAATTGCGATTCTCGAGTGTTGTGTGCACATGATCGAGGTATACATGTAAACGGTTCTATTGTTTAATCAAAAACATAATCGTGTCTTTCGCGAACAATCACTGAACGGACCAAACTGAAACAACTTTCCTTATTCAACAAGACTAACTGACAAACAAACGCCTACTAAGACTGTGATATTTCTTCCAAAGAACAGAACAAAACATCCAGTCCATAGACGTAATTCACTCAATTATACATGATTGATTGTGATTGGTTCTACTGAACAGTTTTTTTAAATAGTGTTTTTTAAAAAAAAAAGTGAAAGTATACATGATTTCTAATCGACGTTTCCAACGGTAGGTACCTTTATCCAATTAAACGCCACCAAAGAACTGATTTCATTGCGAAAATAACCATGCGCCTCCATTCAATATAACATTTGAGAGGAGCACATGATTCAATCACACGTTCTCGCTAAATATATAAATTGATAAAAAAAAAATACAGCACAGTAATACTGAATGTAAGCCAACAAACCAGCCACTCATATCAGCGAAATGAAAGCACACACAAAAAAACCAAGGATGAAATTGCTCTCAGCACCCCAAAACTGCAAAACACGCAAAATCGCTTGCAACCGCCGCTGTCGCAATTCATCTTGTTTGAAGACTTCATCGTCAGCGATCAAATGTTTTCAAAATCTAATTTGAAAACTTTGCTCCAAACTACTGTTTGCAAATTGTTATCCAATTTGTGAACAACTTCATCGCCACCACCGCCGGTGTCCATTATTTTGGACACTAATTAACATCAGCGGTCTTCCATCAAGATGAACTTCCTTTCTTTCGAACAGAACCTTAAGTTAAGCGTCCGCTAAAAGCACTGCAAACCACACAAAACTGTCCCGGATCGTGATTCTAATCGTCAGAATCCATATCTTAAGAGCATCGAACAACTGTTTTAATAATTAATGCTTTCTTAACTTTGAGCTTCGAACCGTTATTCTTTCTTTCTTACCACGGATTCCGATCTGATATTTTCTTCACACTAAATAGCCAAGCACTGCAACCGTAATGCGCGTGGAAATTGGGGAATCGGGGATAGAAGTTTCGCGTCCGGAACTGTCGCATTCTCCGCGCGCATCGGTCTCAATTTTGTTTTTGTTTTTTGTGCCGTCATAACTCATACCATGCAGCAGATCAGCTTGGGCTCTTTTCATGGGAGAAGCTGGGAGGAAATTTCGTTCAGTGCCATTATTTCTTTGTGTTCTGCGAGTTGCTTTCCTCGATAGGAGAGGTGCGCAATCATCCACCATAAACATCGCCCGCAATATCACAACCCATAACTGTCACAATCCGGACGACATCGCAAAGTGTAACGATGCATCAATTAAGCTTATATGTGCAAAGTTGATTCAGGACTTTGGCTGGTTTTTGTGGTTTCTTGTTTTGCTCTTGGTTTAATTAAATTTCCCATAGCAGCCGCTGCTCAGTGTTCATTGGTTTGCTTGTGTTGAGTGCTTTGCTTTTGTCTTTCATAGATTTGTTTTCACCTCCAATTAGGCTTTTTTACATCAAATTTTACACTTCCTTTCCAACATTTGGAAGAAAACAAAATCGAAATCCTCTGAAAAATTTTGGAACTTAAAAATCAAGCTAGTCATTGAAACAAAAAAAAACATTTCAGTGCATACTAGATTCATCATGATCTCAGAAATTATGCTTTCTTCTTTCCCATTTTTTCTCTTCGGCCCGATTTTGATGTTGCCACCGAATTTTGTCTCACACAACCTCCCACACGCCCCCTCCACCTAACACAAAAAAAAAAATTTGGCCCACGTTTTACGTTGTTTTTCTTCACCATTCATTTCGCCGGGGAAACCATTTTTTTCTTTTTCTCTCTTTCTCTCTTTCTTCTCCTTTACAGACAACGACTCTGATTGGTTTATTGAAAACGGCACGTCTATTGCGTCTAGTGCGAGTGGCAAGAAAGATCGATCGCTATTCGGAATATGGCGCTGCTGTTTTAGTATTACTGATGGCTACCTTTGCACTAATCGCTCACTGGCTGGCTTGTATTTGGTACGCATCGAAAACGATTAATACAAAAAACAACAGCATATTACTCCCTTATGTTTTTTTTTTCTTTTGTCGGATACGCCTGAGTAGGAAAAACAAACAATAACATACACACACAGAGAGAGGCAAATACAAAACAAACAGTGCCGCAAAACAACACTCACCTTTGCGGCACTGGACACTCACCAACACAACAACAACAAAATATGAATGATTTATTCCGCTTTTGTTTAAAACTATGGTAACGAGTGTGATCGGGTGCAAAAGCTACCCCTGGTATTCATCCGACATTATGGGAAGCGCGTGCCGTGAATTGGAATGTTTGCACACTTATACTTTGTCATGAGAGCGCGGTGGCCCATGAAGCTCGTGGGAATGCTTGGTGTAACCTTGGTTCGCCCTCACAGACACACACACACATATGGGAGCATATATTCACGAAATAAAAAACAACAGTTGCTTTATGTGTGGCGTAAAGTCGATGTTTCTGTTTTTCGTTTCAATTGCAGTAGAGGCAGAGATCAAACTGTTTTAAATGTGAATTCTTTCGTTCGTTGGGATAACTGGGATTCGATTAAAATCTGATGATGAAATATCGACGCTATTAAATGGGAACTTTCTAACGTTGCTAACAATCGTGACATTTTTTTTTATGGTTTGTAGCGAGAAAGCACCTCAGAAACATGCCTCTAAATAGCGTAGTCATGTTGGACGTATCTTGAAAACCATTCGTTGGATTAGAATGTGATCGAAATCAAAAGATATTAGATGTAAGTTTTATTGGAAAAATTGCTTACAGTTTAGTGATTCAAAGTCATTGTTTTGATCGTTTCCAAAATTTAAGAGATATATATTTCAGAAGGAGTACCGTATGCATTTAAAATAATAGACCACTTTCCTATGGGGAAGAAAAAGAACAAGATATTGAAGGTTCACGAACTTTTGGACTCCAGTGAAACTTTTTATTTGACATTTGAGGGATTCCATCCAGAATGTGCCGGAAATCCCAAAAATCATACCCGATCATCATTGATTTGGATGAAACTTGGCACATGAGTTCGGTACGTTGGAAAAAAAAAATTCCACTGGTGTTAAGATAATTTGGGTTCAAGAGTAACTTTTGAGATGGGCGTATGTGTTTTTTCCAACATTTTACTTGAAAAATCGTAGTTCAAAAACCATTACATTTAGAGAAAAAGGGGATTGTAGGGAACTAAAAACCTTTCTTAAAAAAATATACACAGAAAAAAAATTTTTTTTTTCATCAAGAAAAATCAAAAATAATTACTAAAAATAAAATATCTAAAAAAACATATTTTTAATATTTTTTTAATTTGTTGTATGGAAATTTGAGGAAAAAAGACACGTTTTAAAAAAAACTCTAGGATAGACGCTCTTATAATAAAAAAGTTTTTCATATAGCGAACTTTGGTGTATATTCCAAATTTTGGTTATTCATTCTTATAATTAAATTTTGATTTTACAATATGGTTTTGGAGATCATTAAAAACAATAATAATTATAATGATAAACCACGTAAACGCAACCGTTTTCAAGATATTTCTGATTTTCTATCAATAAAATTTCAAAACCTAAAAAAATACGCCCTTTTCATAAATTACTCGTGATATTAAAACAACAATAGCTAACGATTGTTTCTCTTGTGTTTTTAGCCTTTTTAAAACACATGTATGTGCCTCTTACTTACTCTTAACAGCTCGTCGATTGAAAAAGCTTCACTTAAAGTTATAAGACAAAAATAATGAATTATGGTTGGATTTATATTTATATATACCATTTATTAGTCTCGGTCATTGATAATATTACATAAACATTATATAAACTATTGATTGCTTTTATATATATTATGAATCCTGCCTTCTTCGTCATTCGAAAACAGTTTTACAAAAACTTCGTTTTCTGAAATTGGAACGAATGAGTGGTACTTTTGTGTACCTGCAATCGTTTTAGTCTGTCGGTAAATTTCATTCCATTCTGCTACCCCCTGTTCATACTCTTCATGTGATACATAACAAAACGACATTTTTGTTAAACAATCATCACTTTTTTGGTTCGCCCATTCGAATGACTCTAATGCACTTTTTATAGGGTGTTCATGTTGTACAGCAAGGCTTGCATATCTTGCCATTCGTTTTAATGTACCACCAATTGCGTCGCAAGGTCCCTTACCGTGGGATGTTGCGAAAAAATGCCATTCAGCATCAATATTGTATTTCTTTTTAAACTTACAAAGGCTTGCAAAGTTCTTCCTATTTTTATATTGGGATGCTGTCCCGTCAGACATAAACGTAGCTTTCTTTACTTTAATTTTTGTTTGCAAAAAGCTTATTAGTTTTGAAATAAACACCTGTACCGCAATCGTATCATGTTTCAACACTTCTGAGATAACAATGAAACTGATATTTTTAAGTATTCCAGATTCCGTGTAATAAATGACAAAAGGGTGAATAGTGGCTTGCTCATTACTCCAATAACTACTTTGAACAGCATCTTGAAAAACAAATGAATAATTTTCAGAAAAATCACAAATTATTATTACTGCGCCGTCTTTAAGACAACTTTTATAATCTCTCAAGAAACTAGACTGCTGAGATTTGACAAAATCGTGGGATACTAATTGTTCCAACTTTTCACAAAAATAAGCAATAAATTCATCAATTGGTTTAACAAGTGTCTCTAAACTACATCTATCAGTTGAAATCCATTGCTCAAAAGATATTTCAACTAAACCACGTTTTTCTAATTTGTCTGTTAAACTACTCTCAAAATCTGAAAAGCCTGGACATCGTTCGCATTCACGGAGGTAACATTTTTTAGTTCTAGTTGATGAGCTACATAATATTTCTTCAAAACACAATTTATAATCATTCTCGAATGAATATTTTCTAAGACCATGAAGCATCAAGTTAATGTTCTCATGAATGGTGCAAACACAAATGTTATGAGAACCTGTGCTGCCAAGTAATTTGCAATGCTTTGGTCTTAGTGCTGCAAAAGAGCTAAACCCAACAGCATTTTGATGCATCTCTTGAAATTTAATGAAAGCTTCTCTTAATGAACAAACTTAAAGGCGCTTTTGAATATGAACCCTCTTACCTTCACTCCTCACTGAAACGTAGTCGTTCATACCAGGGGTTGCTCGTGTAATCTCATCACTGTCGTAAAATTGCAAAATTTGGTTTTTTATTTCCGGGTTCAGACCGTGTCCCAGCTTTTCGTTAGGGGCAGCTAAAACACCTTCGTGCTTTGCAAGGAATTTAGCTTGTGATACGATGTACTTGTTTGTTATTCCAAATTCTGCCATTACTCTTTGATTTGTCCAAGATTGTGGTAAAACCGAAAGTATCCTTACTTGATCGTCCCTCGAAGTTTCTGGATCAGCATACCGGTCCTTTAGCTGCGCGATTATTTCGTCATATTCGGCTGCTTTCACTTTCAATTGTTCCAGGTCATCCTCCTCCGCTTGATCCCCAAATATGTGTGTCCGAATGCCGTTTGAAACATCTTTGAACTTTTTGCGGGCATAATTTACGTTCAGGAACTTTTTAGCCGATATTGGCGAAACGTTGATTCCAGCTACGCCCTTGTTAAATAGCTCAATATTATGGCGCCTTGAATAATCTTGCACACTGCTATCAGATGGCACTGACATTAATGATATTGCCGATGGCGTTTCCTCGAGACCATACAAGTCTACTTGCCGTGATGTAGATGGTTGTGGATCCATAATGTTAGTAATTGATGGTTTCTCACTAGGCTCCGAAATTGCAGCATGGGATTGTTCCGTTCTATTTAAATGCAAATGACAATTATCACAAATCATCAAAGAAGTGTCCAAATGTGTTTTGCCCATAAACTTGAGTTTTTTGACATTTTGTTCGGTTAATTTACGAAGGTTTTTTGAGCACCGTTTAGTGGGAAACGGCATACAACACTTCTTCATGTTAAACTCCATTTTCAGTTCACTCAGATAGATTTTACTGATGAATGCGACTATGTATGAGCATATATATTGGCTGTGGTACCTTTGGAAATGCAGGTATAAAACATCTCTGGTAGTTTACAGGCAGCGTACATTAGCTGTTTTTTTTATGAGAAGATATACCTGACATACGTTATAGCTGCTATTTGTCTACCTACCTTAAACAATATGTGTTACTTTCATCGCTACATCACCGAACTGTTCGGAGTGTAGTTTTCACACACTACACCCGACCTCTAACATCGTTGGAGCTTGGCAAAATAGTCAGCAGTTCGATTAATATGCTTCTTCTATATGACCCTCCGCATAATTTCATCATCTGTCCATTTCACACTTGTCGCCCCTGCGACATCTATCTCGCTGTTACTTTCATCGCTTTAGCAAATTCGCTCCCTTCATTCTCTGAGCGGCCCGACCGATACAGCCATAAAACAATTATAAATATATTGATTGCAATATTAAAACAATAGTGCTATTTATCTTGTTCTTTTCAAATGAGTCTTCTTATCATCCTGATATCAAAAGAAAAGAGGACATTAGAGTAATGTGAACGTTATAATATGAAGATCTTGGAAAATTTATCATTTCTGGTGGAAATCTCGATTAACTTAAGAAAAGAGCGAATTTTCTTATGTTATTTCATTCTATTGAAATAAAATCCGAAAAATCTCGAAAACGGTTGCGTTCAGGTGATTTATCATTATTATTATTATTGTTTTTAATGATCTCCAAAATCATATTGTATAATTAATTTTCATTTCTAATAATGAATAACCAAAATTTGAAATATGCACCAAAGTTCGCTCTTCGGAAAACTTTTTTATTATAAGAGCGTCCATCCTAGAGTTTTTTTCAAAACGTGTCTTTTTTTCTCAAATTTCCACAAAACAAATTTGAAAAATATTAAAAATATGTTTTTTTTATATTTGATTTTTAGTATTTATTTTCGATTTTTCTTTATGAAAAAAAAATTTTTTTTTTCAGTGTACATTTTTTTTACAAAGCCTTTTTAGTTCTCTACAACTCCCCCATATAAAGTTTTTCTCTAAATGTAATGGTTTTTGAACTACGATTTTTCAAGTAAAATGTTGGAAAAAAAACATACACCCATCTCAAAAGTTACTCTTGAATCCAAATAATCTTAACACCAGTGGATTTTTTTTTTTCAACATACCGAAGACGTGTACCAAGTTTCATCAAAATCGAAGATAGTTGAGTTTGGTGACCGACCGATTTGGCGTGGAATCAGTCATTTACGATTTCAACTCATTAGAATTAATATTTTCAGGGTGTATTGACAAGTTTATGTAATGGTAGCAAGGTTTTTTTTAACATTTGTCATTCGATTTTGCAGAGGCAAGTTGCTTGGAGTTAACAAAACATATGTTACAGATTCTACTCAGCGAGCATTCGTCATTACAGTTTACCACGCTCTGTATGGTTACTTTTTCCTAGCACTACCTAAGGCAAAATTATCTACAATCTACCCTAAGCATAAGATGACCATCACACAATGGATCTCAAGTTATCGGCAGAACGGATTTTTTCACGGCACGCGTATGTCTGAGACGCGAAGAAGTTTGGCGTGGATTAAAAATCCTGACTCGTAAAATTATATCAATCGTAACACTCTATCTTGATGAAGCTCAAGAGTGGTTTTACAAAACGTTTAACATTTCTATTACCGCTTCTTTGATCTACTGCATTGTACACAACGAAGGATTGCCATGAGAAGTTGTCGAAAGAAAAGCAATCAAAATACGGTCGAATGAATGACCTATCTGATCTTTTTAAATGTCAAGCAAATAGTTCAGGTACACCACACAGCAAGCCGACGTATCTGCGCTTAAAAATTATAACCGGCATATCTGATATGACGCAAGTGTTAAACTTTCTGAAATACCGACGTATCCAACCGGTGTATGATAACAGGTGTATGTTACAATCAAGATATCACACCGACGTATCTAACCTGGTGTATGTGTATGGTATGGAGGCAAACCGGTGTATGAGTTAATTTTCTCAAAAATATAGCGAAAGTGAATGAAAAACATGATTTTTACTACTTTTCATATTATTTAACCATGATAAACTCAATAGATCGAATAAAACTTGAAATACAGTTAAATAAGATTTAATGAAAGCATCTGGAACTTTTACCTCATTTTTTCTCAATTCCTATCAAATGTTAGCTACGTCTATTTGAAAAGTTATGCTTGAACTCTTCTAAAGAAGAGGTGTATTGAGCCCACTCGCAACAACAATGTTCATGACGCCACTGCACTTCAACGACACAATGCACTGAACGAACATCGTTTTTTCAATGTTTGAACATTGAATAAGTGTATGGTCAACCGACACAAATGATTTTAGCGGCGCAAGAGCACGAGTTAACACCTACGAAAAAAAATAACTTCAAACAGCTGTCATTTCTCAGGTAAATAATTAGCTTTATTCGCTTTAATTTTGTTCGAAATGGGAAAGTAAGTTTTTGCTAAGTACCTATTGACAAATCAGTCTTTTGATTTCAATATTGATGGAAAAGTAGTGAAAGCAAATTTAAATTTTTGTTGGCTTACACAGCAAAAAATAATGGATTTTAACAGACGCTTAAAGTCCCCTTAGTTCAATTGAAAGCCAAAGCAAGCGTCAACATTGAAATTGTTTGATTTAGGCAATATCTGGCGTCAATTTATAAGACAAATCCCATGAATGTGTGCCAAACTTAGCATTCTATTTATGTGCATTAGTCAACGCAGAAAATAACATGTTTCTTGCAACCTGTGTATGATTGAGGTATCTTCAGGATAAAAAACCAAAAATAACTGCTCTATATCAAAGATGCGGTGAGATCAATTTTCACTCTGATGAATAGCATACTAACTTTGAATTGAATTTTCAGATCAAAACTACCAATTTAGTTTTGAAAGAATCGAAATCAGCGATTTTCTGAACACTTCTTCCATATTACTAAAATTATGAATTTCAACAAACACGGAAAATTTCGCCTCATTCAGTTGAAAGCCCAAGCAAGCCTAAATAGCGAAATTGTTTGCAATTTTGCATACAACAGACCTCATTTAAGCGATTTACATGACATGTCCCATGGATCTATGCCAAAACTTAAATTCCATAAATGTGCATTGGGTAATGCAAAAATTTACATGTTTCTTCAAAGCTGTGAACATTCTAATAAAACAAAACTGGTAGAGTTTAGAAGCCATAAATAAGTTGGTCTACCTCTTTGTACAACTTTGAAAAATGTCACCATTAAGATATATAATCCCATGATCCTATAAACCGAGATCTTCGTTTTCACACACAGACAAAAAATAATGAATTTTAACAGACGCGTAAAACTCCCCCTCGTCCACTTGTTAGCGAAAACAAGCGTAAGCAACGAAATTGCTTGCAATCTTTCTTACAACAGACTAGATTGAAGCGTCATTTGGCTTAAAACTAAGAAAAATATCCCATCATCTCATGTCATATCTAGCATTGCATTTATGTGTATTAGATTAGTATTAGCATTGACGGTTGAACACCTCGTGGTTGGAGCTACGATGAGGAATAATTCATTGAAGACATTTCATGCCACTTTGAAACGGAACCAGTTACTGATACGTTTCTTCACGCAATAATCTCCATAAATACATTCCTCGATCGCTAACCTGGCCACGTCCATGCAACCGTTGGAGATAGGGAGGATTTGGTATCTACCTTAAGAATACATGGCGAACTCAGGTAGTCTCCAGTAGACATAAAAAAAAGGGAAATGAAGTGTCGGAGAGAATAGTTAAACAGAATGTCCCTGTTTGGTGTACAGAAAAAAAAAAATATTTAAAACGGTCGTTGGAAGCATCTAGTCTAAGGAGGTTAAGTGATGCTCCATTTCTCATCAAGTGGTTGAGACTCAAGCATTAACTATAGCTAGCCTCATATGGCTTATGTTTATAGCGCCATTACTCGCTCTCTAAAACAAGAAGAATGTCTGATAATATAAGACCGGGTGGTGAAAGAAAACTTATCGCATTCTCTGATGTGATCTTCATATGACTTTCATCTTAAACAATGCTTTGTTTTTTCTATGCCCTTGATAAAAAACTATAACTTAATCTTATAAACCCACTAATTCTGATTATGAAGCGAAAAAGTTAAATTTGAGCTACAAACCTACTTATGGCACAAAACGATCTGCAACCGATAACTCTGAACAATTTAAAGCTAAATAAATAGTTCACCCTGCTGGTAATCAGTACCAGAAAGTTTTTTAACGTTTTTGAGTTATAATGTGCAATGATCATATGTTCATCATAGTTTACAAACCTGTCATAAAACTTATCTGATCTTAAATGTATGAAAAAAATAAGAGAAGTATCAGGTGAAATAAATTATCGCATTAAAATAACGAACCGCCTCTTGTCCTCAAATAAGTAATTGGTATGCCTTTTCTTTGGAAACTTCACCGAAATATATCTTGAAGTGCTCTTAAGGACATTACAATTACACAAAGAACTCTAAAATTTTCGCGACACAATTTCGTTCTATAACTTCCAACTAAAAGATGTCCGTCGAGACATAGGCGTAGCCAGAGGGGGGCCGTTGTCCCCCCATAAGTTTTGATTTTATTTTTAGAATTTTATTATTTGTTTCAATATTTTATTATTTATTTTTTATCTCTAGCAGGTTGTGTCTATTGTGACTTAATTCAGTCACAGAGCAGTCACCTTTACTGGGTTGAAACAAGTGTTCTACTAGGGAAATATCTCTTAACCTGTAATGTTAGCTATTAGATAAGCATTGATTGCTTTTTTCCCCGCTAACTGAAAGTTGAAAAAGCTTTGCTCAATCAAATTTTCAGTTCTTGGTTAATCAAAAAACTGAAAATTAAAACCAATGCTATAGCTTTATGCTAAGCCAAATAATACTAGATTAAGAAACATAGTTGATAGTTAGAAAGAGTATCAACGAAATATATTTATTTGAACTCTTCATGATATGGGCCAAACCGATCAACGTTATCCCGCTTACCTCGTTTTAGGGTACCGTAGTTTCGTATTATTGAGAATATATGTTGATCATATCTTACAATTTGATTCAGCGTGTAAGAAAGCAAAACAGCAAGCTAGTCAGGGCGAGAAGTTTGCAGTTGTCTTATCCTATTCAAAGAATTTATCCGTTTTTATGAGCATGAGCAGGATAATGAGCATGACTGACCGCCCGAGGTTGTTACTCCGTTACTGCCAGTTCAGCTGTTATTACACAGAGGATCAACGGATGATGCAAACATGCTCAATGTGTAAAACTGGTGATCCCAAACTAAGGCAATACCGGCGCTGGCCTCGCCCGAATGCAGGTCAAATAAGGAAAGGATAGGGACGTTTTATTGGAAGCCGTGATGACCGCCGCACTTCCACGAGAAATCACTGGGATGTTGGATAACAAGATTGGGTGGTAGCAGGGTTCATTTTGGAAAACAATAAGCTGAATTCACGCTTCGTTTAGTACAATATTTAAATATTAGTACCAATTTCTGATGTTAACCGATTTATACCAACAGTAAGGATGCTATTGGGGCCACACACAAAGTGAAATGGTGGTTTTTCATTGTAAAAACAAGGTGATTTTTTATAATGCTGGAAATCCGATTTGATCCAAGTTAAACCAATAATAAGGATGCTATTGGAGCCACTCACAAAGTGTGATGGTGGTGTTCCGTTAGGAAAATAAGGTTAATTTCATTAACGCTTGAGACACGCTTTGTTGTTTTCTTACTGTGCTCACTCGTTTCACCGAATCATAGATTACCGAAACAATGCGAAACGCGCCATGCCCGATAGGAAAATAGTGCGTAGTAAAGCATCGACGCAACCTTTCACAGCCGATGCTTGAACCAAACTGTTTTTTCGTAACTTTCAATTTTTACTACTGTATCCTACAATCTATTGCACTACTGTAACTAATAACTGTATCAATCAAGTTGAAGTTTCTAATAAATAATCTATGCTAATCCATTAAAAATTGCAATTGAGGGATTTCGTAAAAATAAGAGTCCGTAGATGCATTTCGTGCCTTCTGGCAACTTTATGTTTCTATTGATATCCATGCTTATCGGTTTAATACCAACCGGGACTTGGTCTTATACAAAATGATTTCATTATCTCCAATCCGCTCAACCAATCACAATGTTTTGTGATATATTGGACGGATTATTATAATTTGAGATAACTCAATGCAGACGTCTTCCAAATTTGGCAGATCGACAAGCAATCGGTGGAGAGCTTAGAGGAAGGCCGGAAGAATAAGGGATGGTTCTGCGCGTGTTTAAAAACAAGAAGAACCTTCATAACAAAACGGATCACCGGATAGAATACATTCATAAGCACTCGGTTACTATTTTGCATGAAAATGGCATAACACAAGAATAATTGATTAGGTTCATTGGCAGGAAATTCCTCAATCAAATACATACCACAATACCACTACAAGTCGAGAACACTCGTATGAACTAAGAAGAAAGCTACTTCTCCAAAGGATGCTGAAGAGGAAGACCGAGGGAAAAGTGGCTACATCGCTGCGTGCTCTTGGCCGGGAGGACGGTTCAACCGGCCAAACAGTGAAAAAGCAGCGGCTGAATAAGATGGTCAACTCGATTCTCCCGGCGAATCGCGACGTGACGGTGGTGATTGATGACGAGACTTATCTCACCCTGGATGGCAACGACTAGCAGAGCACTTCGTATTTTACTCTCCCCCCCCCACGAATGAAGTGAGCTCCGAGGTGAAGTTCATCTCACAAACCAAGTTCCCGAAAAAAAAAGGTGTTGCTGTGGCTGACAATCAGCGAGACGGGGGATGCTCAAAGCAAATCTTGAGGATCAGAATGTTGCTCTACAAGATTTTATTTCGGGCGAAAGTTGGCTGTTTGGCATCAATGATTGAGCGCCAAGTCGTCGTAAACGACTTTCACGGATACAGTTCCAAAAATGATATTCAACCTGGAGCTTTACCTTCAAACGTATGAGCTTCACCGTATTGCAAATATTGAATCAATTAAAGTGTTCATTTACATGAACTGTTGTCTCTGTGATAATAGTTTGCTAGTAAAATAATAAGTGATTCCTGAAGATTTGTTTTCCCATGTGCAACACTGTTTGCTCATGTCGTTGACAATGAAATTGAATTTGAATTGTTGGCCACGAATGCTAGGTATCTAAAAAAACGATAAGCACAGAAGAAACTGAATGAAACAAAACACTGTACAGCTATTATTTTGAATTGAACAAAACACGTCGACTTGCTATGAATGAGTACACATTCACATCTCTTCTTAAGAATAAGAAAACATCATTGCCACTAAACTATTTCCTGACAAAATCCAATTGTTAAATTTAATTGTTAAAAACTTTCAAAAACCCACTCAATTAATTGCTCTAACTCCAACTCCAACTTTTTGCACTTGAGACGTATATGCGATTCCAAACCGTATATTGTTAGAAGTTCTAGTTTAGAACGTCTTCCAAGGCTTTCTCTAGCATAACCAAAGGCGCATTTCCTACTCTCTAATCGGCTTCTACGCGTTTGTTTATTTACCATCATCGTCAGTCGACTAAAGACTTCTACATGATTCAACGATTTCTCCGTTTTCGCGTGCTTAAGTAAATCAGCCGAGCCTCGTCGTGACTCCCGAACTGCTTAGCACTCATTTTAAACCTACATCATAATCTTCATCTTATTCTCACGCTTATCTCTAATTTAAACGTGATTCGTTTGTGTTCGTTTTATCAGTCAGTGCTGGCGCTAGTCGTCAGTTGCATTCAGATTTGCTAGTAAACTAATTTTTATATAATAAATAAAAAAAAAAACGATAGACACTTGCGGGATACGGTAAGATTCATTCTTTCCCCGAGGGTTTTCTACTGTCCGTATCCGGAACCGTCATTTTAGGTGTCAACACAGATGGTTTAGTGTTTCCGGATGGTACGCTGGAATCTTCGGCTTCAATATCACGAATGTGCTGTGAGATTCTTTTGGTTCTTGGTGGCGGTACAGGTGGGCTGTTGGAAACGATCGATTCCTGTGCACTCGCTTCCATATGGTGAGCCATCTTTTGGTTCTTGTCGCGGTTCCATTGCATCAGGGCCTTTATCCGCCCCCCATGATAGTGATAAATATAGAGTGCAGCAAATCCACATAGGACAAGAAAAAGCGATAGAATGGCAACCAGTGGTCCCATGTACTTGACGGGTGGCACTTCTTCTTCGACGCTTGTTCCGTTGCCGGTGGCTCCACTGGCACCTTGGTCTGGCGTAACGGCAGGCACTCTGGTTGGAGTTGGACGATATCCTGGACGAAGTGGAGTACGATTTCCAGTGTCACTGGTATCGCCAATTGAAACATCAGAGCAAGCGCGGAACTCTTCCTGAGGACCACAACCGACCGCTCCGTTACCATCCGGGCACATGCCCCAGTTGTTACCGGCGATATATTTCCACTGGACGACGCAATTAGTGCATTGGAAATCTAAAAGAAAGAACAAGTGAAACCAGGAGAGTTCGTACAATTTCAAACGTGATGGATACTTTGAGGAAGCTCTGCCTTCATTTCGTAAATTCGACTGCCATTGCGAGGATAAAAACGAGTTTCCAGATCATTTGGATGCGGTATGCTCGGTGTTCCGCTGATGATCTTTAAAAAGATGCTTGTCCAAACATTCCTGCTTTGCTTTCACGGTATCGCAAATTCGGAACTCAAAGTATCTAGAACCGGAGATTGAATTAGCAATATATCATCTCTTATTTGTCCATAACTTACCCCATATGACTGGCAGTGAGCTCTACTCTCACTGTAATAATTGATCCAGGTTTATAGCGCCTCACAATCACTCCCTGACCCCATTTGCCACCGTACTCGTGAGGTCTCGGTTTCGGTACATCGTACGCATCCCCGCACTCTCCGCATTTGCCATCGTTCTTCTGCCATTGCCGATTGAATCCCCCGCAGTACAGCTCATGGTCGTTGTAATTGGGGGGGTGTCGAAAATCCGTACCTCCAGGCCGACGCTCGACTCGGTGGTTCTATCAGCCTACCGTGACCGTTGCAAATTGTCACCAAGGTCAGCAGCAGCAGCAGAGCAATGAAACCCCGTACAACATCCAGCAACGGGGTTTGGGCGCCTGCTTTCCGCCCCGTCATCGTCCACAGACCGACAGGATGATTCACCCTCGAGAACCTGCAATTAGATCGATTAGGAAACGTGCGAATTAGATGTTAACCAGAAAAGCGTTAAGCTATTGTTAGCGAAGTCAGGGAGACACCGACCGTGATCAAAACTCGACTACGACTGGTTGGAGTTTGCAAGAAGGTGCAGAAACAAAATCGACTCTTTTCCATATCTTGGGGAGGGGTCGGAGGAACATCGCGTGTCATGGCGTGCATAATGGTAAATAGGTTTCGCATAAAAATGATGAAGGGTGGAATTGAGAAAAATGCAAAAACGAGTTGGATAATATGTGACCAAGAAACTGTAAAAATTGTTGTAGATTGCGAGTACCTATGTGTTGTAGATCTTTGATAAAATTATATATTTGGCAATGAAAAAGCGTTCGTTCTGAAAATCAAAATTCCCAAAAGTAATATCACTCATGCAAATTTCTGCATACACTCCTGTATGTACATTTTTTCGTTTCTCAACTCCGTTGGTTATGTGCAAATATGTTACTATCATAAACGCATGCAAACGATACCAATAATGCTATTCATACCGCAACACCTATTTGGCGCTTTTGGTCAAGGTTCATCGGCAAAGGTTTATCGTTTGTTTCTTTGTTTTTATTCCATGTGTGACACTATTTTTTGGTCTGTACGAATTCACCCTATGGTCTCAAGACACACCGCAAACCTTGCACAACTAACCGTTTGTAACCTGATTATTAATGTTCAAATTCGGACTGTGTAGTCAATGGTAATAGTTTTTGTAAACTCTTGGCAATTGAAATAAATTGCATTTTGGAGATATAATCAATGCTTTGAATAAATGTACCCTTAATTACTACATCGACTGCACCACTGCATACTGCAACAGAGGATGGCCGTCATCGTCCAAAATGCGGTTCCCACCCGTTATGGCGACCATAAAAAAAAACAAGTGAACCGAGCAGTGAGCCTAAATTTATTAATCTTCGATATCCATCAATCAACAGTTGGTGTGCCTACTCACGGGTACCGAAACCAGATAGGAAAACAGCGAGGCTATTGTTTCCATAACCGCTGTCGTTTATTTTAAGACAGAACAAAAATCAAGACCAACCATTACTATTTCTCACCGGCGATGGCGACGACGACGGTCAGCGACCATGGCCAGTCTGACTGGGCGGCTGTGCTGAGTTCAAATGGAATGACGGCGCTGCTGGGAATCAGGTCAATTCTATTTTGCAGTGTTCGATTTCACTTTCGATTGCATGAACAGGTAGGAACTGCATTTCTAGGGACATAATTTGGCATGCTGTTACGGTGCCTGTTCGATTTAGGGAACGAGTTTAATCTTCCTATGATATTGGTGTCAATTCTGACCCATGGCGCAACTTCAATGTACGTGTACGCTATACTTTTTATTTTCAAACCAATCGGGCTGAAATTTTTTGACTTATAATATTACGGAATTCTTGATGTTTGCATAATTTTTTTTTAAGATCAGTTTAAGGTGGTTGTACAAAATAAATGACACATAAGACATTAGGGTCAATATTGACCCAGCTTTCAACCCTTCGTAGAATTTCTAAATTTTAACTTAGAGTCAATGTTTTGCATCATTTGAATGGTTCTGGTTTCAAAAATGCATAGAACAAAAAAAACTGGTTATGGTAGCATTGTCCCCCGGGAATCTGCTACAAACAAAGAGAAAGTTTGGCTGTGTTAACAGAAATGCATATAAAACGTCTCGTGCAAAGTTTCTCAGTGCGTAACGAATCGTCTTTTGATATTATCATATTAGTTCCAAATCGTACTGCAAAGAAGGCCATCTTGGGAGATGGGCAGATGGTATCTTTGCCAAATGAAGCTCTAGAGATTTTCCGTCTTCAGCAAAGTTGTTTTGAATATAAAATGTTGTCATTTGACATTATCAGATTAGTTCCAGATTTTGCCGCAGAGATGGCGCTGCAGTCTATCTCTGTCAAATGAAACTTTTAGAGAGTTGCCGTCTTCGGTAAAGTTGTTGAGAATGTAAAATAAAGACATTTTAAATAATCACATTAGTTCCAGATTTTGCCGCAGAGATGGCGCAGCAGTCTATCTCTGTCAAATGAAGATTTAGAGAGTTGTCGTCTTCGGTAAATTTTTTTTTATTCGTTTATTTTCCGTCGGCCTATTGCATCACAACATTGTGACAACCACCAACGCCAGGAAGACGACTCCACCAACTGGATCCTACATACCGCACTCATCAACACATGAGCCGGGTCCAACGACTTTACTTCCCTTGCGAAGGAAGATTTGACCAGAATTTTTCGTCTCAGAAAAACCACCGACCTCGACTGGGATTGAACCCAGACCCACTGGGGTGCCAAGTAGCAGTCACGCTTACCACTACATCATGATGATGATGATGGTCCCGCCACTTACCCCTACAAAGGTTTGAGCTAGACGATTTATATATAAGATAATGTATTTATAAACTTTTCAACCAGTTATGCAAAAATAAAAACGAACTGATTTCATCTACAGATGTAAAATCTTCAAAAACTAACTAGAAAATAAGAAGAATGATTAGTAATTTCCATTTAATTCCAACTACCTTTATTGCTTATCTTGACAGATACGCGTATTTCGTCTACAATGTGCAGACTTCTTCAGTGTCGTGTACTAATACTCGACAGTCGAGTATTAGTACACGACACTGAAGAAGTCTGCACATTGTAGATGAAATTGCGCGTATCTGCCAAGATAAGCAATAAAGGTAGTTGGAATTAAATGGAAATTACTAATCATTCTTCTTATTTTTCTAGTTACAGGTATTCCACTAAACAGCTCACACTCTCCATAATTCTTCAAAAACTGTTCATTTGCTTTACAGCGATATAATTGTGAAAAGCTATCGATGTCGACCACAAATGCTCGCAAGTATTCCTAGCGATCAGGAAATCCTATTACAATTCAAATCACAGAATCCGTAAATATCAAAAGAATTCAAGGGAGGGACAGAGAAAAAAACAGTGTTGCGATTTCTCTGGGGAGAATCACCCGGGAGCACCTTTCTAGCTCTCTTTGGTGAATCTCACACAGTCTCTACGGAGATTTTTTCCTGAAACCACTGTAGAGATTGTTCGACACAGCACGGGAGAGCAAGAGAATTGACAGTTCGCTGCCTGAGCGTTCATACACTCACTGCAGTGTGAACGACGAAGGGTGAAAGAGCAAAAAGGACTGCACCGCACTGACGTGAGTGAAACCTTGATCTAAACATTAAGAGAAAATGGCTGGAAAACGGGAACAAGAAAATACAGTCCGAAATTTTTTCGCGAAAAAAAAGTTAGGTTTGACGACGGTACAGAGAAACTTTGATGAAAAAAAAAAATTGTGTGTTGTGTGGAGAAGGGGCCTAAGATAACCTAGTCGGTAAAGGTCCTGAGCTACAAATCCGGAGACGGCGAGTTCGATTCCCAGTCCAGTCGACTTAAAAAAATCTCGACTTCTTTGGGCATAAGAGTATCATTGTGCTTGAAGGTTTTCACTAGGGTGACTCTCCCAGGTGAAATAATTCTGCTCTCTTCGGTGCTTCTCAGAGATCACTCACACGATCCGGCCTGTTGTGTGGTGAGGGTGCAAACGAAAGACACTTTGGTGTCACTCAACTTGGTACACAGAGACAAATTTGATCGTCAATTTTACCATTATTGAAGGTTGGGATGACTATTGCCGTATAGTGATTTTTAACCGACTATGATCATGGTCAAAATGACCATTAAAAAAAGTTGATCCAACAATTGCCACAATGTCGGAATAGTCCTTCATAGTCATAGTCAAAAATGCCATGAACGTGGTGAAGTCGACCATTTTCATGGTTATTGTAACCATTATATGCGATAGTCATCCTGACCATGATTTAATTGTCGGTATAACGATAGAATTTTTCTCAGAGTATATCTAGCAGAGAGTGGAAACAAAACAAAAGTCTCTCGGGTGAGTTTGCGTTTGCCAATGTGCGCAGTACCTTTTCATTAAGCATTCTGCTTGTACCGAGAAGAATTGCATCCCTGTATACTTGTATACCGCGCACGAGGCTCAAACTTTTTGTAGACTACTTTCTTCATTTTTTTTTTTTTTTTTTTTTGAAACTACAATAACATGATACAAATTACAATCATGATCACCGTGAAGAACAAAATAGTTTATAGTGTTGATAAAAGTGAGAAAAAAAAAGCATGAAAAAAGAAAATAGCCAATTCATTGTAATCCGTTTGTAAAGAACTTTGTCAAATACATTCTTCATTTTTAAAAACAAAAAAAAAAACAGCTACATAACCGTACAAGAAATAGTCCACACAAAATAATCCGTTTTATAACAGTAAAACATCGTCAGTTACAATCTTCATAAATGATTTGAAAAATTCGCTTATTGTTTAGCATATAGTTTTAACGTGTGAAATACATAGTCTTTTAAATTCTGAAAGTAATGGCGCACGTTTAATGTGTCTTGGCATCGAATTGAGAACATCTATTCCTTTAAAGTATAATGAGTTTTGTGAAACACATGTCAAGAACTTCGGGGTTCTTATTTCATCCGCGTTTCTAGTATTATATCTATGAATATCACTTCCTCTTCACACAAATATCGAGGCAGCAAACCATTAACTACTTTAAAAATGAACACCATAGTCAAATATACAATTCTCTGCTTCACCAATAACCATTCATTGCACTCCAAGATCATTCCCCACGGGACTGGAAACAGAATCATTAAAAACAGTCCGTTGAGGTCTGTCAGACAAATTGCTTTCAAACCATCTGTATGCAGTAACGTACCGGGAAGTGAGGGGGGTAACGGGAGAATTAATAAAAGGGGGAGACGGGGGGGGAGGGGGAGGGTTTGGGGGGAGGTGGGGGGGGAAATTTTTTAAATTAATTGGTATATTTTTGGTGGGTGGTATATGTTGAGGGGGGGCTACTCGAAATTTCGAAGCGTTTCTATTGTTTTCAACAACAATGACCTAGAAATTGTTTCAAAAGCGCGTTTCAGATCCAAAAAACAGCAGCAATTGTATCTTTACTCTCTAAGTTATCTTTTCATTTTCCAATACTAAATTCAACGCGGTTTCACAAGAATGGGAAGGCAGATTGTTCCAGAATCAACAAAAAAATACTATTTAAATATTCTAGCAACTGGCCTTTCACAACAAGTTCTGAAATTTTCTCTAACGTGTGCAGTATGTTGATAGAACGAAACTCTTCGGCTTTAATCGTTCCAGCAACCTTTTGAATCGGAACAACCAACGATTCTTTCCACACTTCAGGCACGTGTCTTTTTTGTAATGATTCATTAATAATGTCCAGTAAAATGCGACCAATAACATGAAAGCAATCTTAAATAACTCTAGCATTAACATTGGCTACTCCAGCCGATTTTCCTAATGAAAAGCAAATATTTCTAAGTTCATCTATTGTGATGGGGTGAAAACCTTTAAATTTGCCATTCCTATTAACTGGCTGCTTTGTTTCATCAGGTTCATCTACCAATTCAATAGATTGATTGGTCAATGAAACACTATTGACGAAATAATTATTAAACTTAGATGCAATTGCTTGTTCAGGCTGTTCTATTGTGCCGTCAAAAGTTATGGATCGCGCTTTGCAATTGCTAGGTTTTAATAAAGATTTCAAAATTTTCCATAACTCTTTGCTGTTGTTTTGATGCTGATCAATTTTCCTCTGTATATATTCACAACGAGTATTTTTAATGGTTTGTGAATATTTATTTCGTGCAATTGTGTACTTATTCCAATGATTATCATTATTAGATCTACAATATTGTTTGTACCATTTGTCCCTCTTGCCTTAAACGCAAAAGATCCAACCAGCTGTCAAAAAAACAAATTTTTGTTTAACTAGTTAATTTGTACACGTTTTCAAAGTATTTGTAAGAACAGCTGCAAACTCATCTACACTTCTCTCAACAACGTTGAATATTTCCTCCAGCACTCCAAATCCACAAAAACCTCGGAATTATTTAAATTAATCTCAATTAGTTTAAACCCAACTGTTTCATGATCGGTTAATTTCAAATCAGTATCGGCAACTGGACAAACAAAATCAAAACGACCTCCATACGGCCAATGTACAAAAAATGTCATTAATCCAGAGATAATGAACAAAATAATTTCGTTGAAGAAAAAACAAATAAATTTAAAAAAATAACAGAATTAATAAAAAAATAATGGGGGGTACTTTTTTGACATCATGATTTCAATGGTTAAGCTGAACAGATTATCTCCATCATCTTCGAATCATCTAAATTTGGCTAAATTGAACCGATAAACCAAACAATGCAGCCTAAATGTACAGAAAATAGTCACACGTTACAAACTAACAGTTCACACAGATAAAATAACAATGATTTTTCGAGAAAACCGACCCAATGTTAGGGACATATTTTTTTTTGTTCTCAACTATGGCCTGTTGAGCCTGTCTGGAAAACTTGAAAGTAAAAATGTTGTTATTGGTGAAAACACAAACGATTCACAATGGGAGAATGTATGAGTTTCGGTTTTATATTTTTCAAATGACTCATCTAAACACAAACCGAGGAAGATTCAAACGTAAATTTCTCAAAACTCTGGGCCTAGTTTGCATGAAAGTGCTAAGGGTTTCAAGAATTTAATGTTTGAATCTTGCTCCCCTGTTTAAAAATATTATAAGTGTTATCTCAAAGCAGTTTTAGTTTAGTTTGTTTTATGAAATTTTATTTTGGGTAAAGTGAATACAGCTGGCATTGTCTTAAATCATAAAAACAAGAAAAAAAACTGCACGAATACTGCATTTAATAAAAAAAATCGATGGAATGGGACGAAGTTGCATCCATGAATATACCCAATTTGATGCTTGTAGACCGAAATTACATCCATATCCCTCGAAAGTTTCTGACTTTATAAAATTAGGTTTTATAGCTTTTCATGATTCATACTACCAAAAGTTTTTTTAAACGTATCTAAGCAAGTGTATAACTAGCTAAATATTGCTTCAAGCTAAAATAGTTTATGAGTTATAATAAAAAATGTAATCGATCGTTGCTTATTACGCTGAGTTAAGGGACACATACCCTACATTTCATTATACTTATCGTGATTTTGCTGAACTTTTTCTGTCAGTGTAATTTTGTTTGAAAATGCATTCAATTCTCTTAGGCCAGGCGCCCACTGATGTGGCGGAGGTGCGGCATCTGCTAGCTATTAAAACACCTTGTCGACGTTCGCCTCACGCCACAAGACTTTGATTCGATATTTTGACATGGTATGTGATACCACACCTCCGCCACATCAGTGAGCGCCTCGACTTGAACTTTTCACAGAACTTCATTTTAAGCGGATCAGTAGTTTTCTTATTATTATGTTTTGATGAAAATAATATTCTCATTTCCTTAATAGACTGTTTTGAAAGGCTATTCTAAATGAAAAAATATATGTTTAATGGAAAATAGAATCGTGATTTGTACCCCAATTATCAGATAAACTTCCTTCCAATCAAAAATAGTCAAGCCAAGCGTTTTGCTATTTGAGCTGGGAATGCTCCAAAAGTAATTTAAATTTTTCTTACGCCTAGATCCTTTCTTATTTTAGATTTTGTTAGATATTCCGTAAAAACAACTGAAAAAAAAAATCAAAATTTGGGCTGTGCTACGAAACAGTCGTCCTAAATGGTTGAATATTTATAGACAACGTATTAATCATTTACAGAATGTGTGAGAGAATGGACTTGGCGAAAGACCACATTTTAAATATTCCTCTTACACTCACACTTAGGCATATTTATCTCCTAACCAGTAGACTTTGAAACATCGACCGTTTATGTCTTCCCGATTGACAGGTTGTTAAATTGATCTTTTTCCAGCCCCAACCGACGGCCGTGCGATCGACACTCACGACTTTTCCCCCAGATAGATATAATTGTCGAACTGAGTACTTTGTTCGCAACCCTTAAACATGGTGATTTCGTATTGCTGCAGAAGTGGTTAGTAAGTACCTTGCATACCGACTGGAAAGTAGAGTAACGAGCGACAAAAATGTCTTCATCTGTTCGATTTACACGGTTTTGCGTAACATGCACTTACCGGCAATTCATTTTCGGGTCCTTTGAATTACTCGCACCCACCAACCGACCTACCCAAACTCGAACGTGCATCGTTGTTGAAAGACGCTGTTTCAAAACTTATGCAAACACTTCTGGAGTGTACTGGATGGTACATTTCAACGATGACGACAAAGAGGACGAGTGCATCTAATAAAACTACGATCAACGGGTGTGATGATAATAAGAGCGGTGTACCATGAAAAGAAAGCAAACAAGCAACGGACAGCGCACAATGAGTACATTGTGTGCTTTTATCGAGCGAAAAAGATGCGCGACGCGACAACATTAACGATCGAAAATTGCGATCTCAAGTTGCATAATAATCTGCCGTGAAATGGCGAGTGTGATATGCGTTCAGTGTCTACCTAGACAGGGATTGCTTTCCTGGGTGGATAATGCACCGGTAGATAGGTACGTAACGGATGGCGGTGACAGGTTGTTTTGGGGTGAGCATAATCGCAATTCACCAGCGACAATTGGTGCATGATGGTTTACAAAGATCCAGCTCGGCGTATTACATGGGTTTTAGGTAATCAGTTTTAACATGTATCGTTTGCATGATACAAGTCGGTTGGTAGGGACCCGTTGTCCCTTGTGAACCATTTGCATAGAGTCGGCAATGGGCGATTTTGCAATTATGTAACATTGCGTTACGCCGATTAACGCCCGGTTTATTTCACATTCTAAATAAGGGCGTGATTTTTTTTTAGGGAGCTAACGCAAGGAGTCTGAATAGATAAAATCTGAGAATTAATTTCCGAACACTGCTCAAAAGAATAGTAAATGGTAACTTTGAATAAACCTTCATTTTCAAGAGCACTAGAGTTGAGAACTACATTCGTCAGCCTACTGGTTAGTCCATCGTACCGAAAAAGAGGGATGTTATCTGTTCTCAAAGTAATCTATTTTTTTTTTTTTTTTTGGTAAAATTTTTAAGCCCAGGGGTTTAATATGATGTCTTAAAGCTCTCCCTTCGAATTTCACATTTTCTATACTTTGATAGGCCAATGTGCGGCTACCAAGGCGTTTCAATTTGTTTTACGAATAAATAAAATCAGTTGACCAGGTTTGCGAATAGGAATAGTGTTGAACTTTTAACAAAACCTTGACAATTTGTTAAAGGGTGTTTCGATCAAAATTTGGTCGACTTAAACTTGATGCATTTCTTTCCATCGTGCATTAAACAAATTTGCACACCACTCATTTTGAAGATGTGTGCGTGTAGCATCATGCCTCTATTTTGATTTTGAGATTACTTCTGTTATCAAAATGTCGTCGAAGGAAGAGAAGCAACGCATCAACATTTTGCACGTGCATGACGAAAATCCAAACTACTCTCACGCCAAGTTGGCGAAATTGTCGAATGTGGCTAAATCAACTGTTACCAACGTATTAAAAGTGTTCGGTGAACGTTTGTCGACAGCCAGGAAAGCTTGATCGGGGGAAATCGAAAGCCGGAGGCCACAGCGACGACAAAAAGAGTTGCCTGCTGTTTCAAGCGGAACCCCAACCTCTCCGTCCGAGATGTCACAAAGAAGCTGGGAGTGGCGCCTTCAACCGTGGATAGAGCTAAAAACGAGCTGGACTGTCGACTTACAAGAAAGTGGTGACTCCAAATCGCGACGATAAACAAAACACGTCGGCCAAAGCACGAACGCGAAAGTTGTACACGACGATGCTGACGAAGTTTGATTGGGTGGTACAGGACGATGAAACTTACGTTGAGGCAGACTTTAAACAGCTTCCTGGACAGGAATTTTATACGGCAACCGGACGGGGAAAGGTGGCAGATATTTTCAAGCACATTAAACTGTCAAAGTTCGCGAAGAAATATCTGGTGTGGCAGGCCATCTGTACCTGTGATACAGATTGAAGAGCAACGTTTACATTGCGACCGGACCGTCAACCAGGAAATTTATCTGAGCGAGTGCCTACAAAAACGTCTACTGCCTTTCCTGAAGCGACACAATTGTTCCGTTCTATTTTGGCCGGATTTGGCATCTTGCCATTACGGAAAAAAGGCCACGGAGTGGTATGCTGCCAACAATGTTCAAGTGGTGCCCAAGGACAAGAACCTTCCAAACACGCTAGAGCTCCGTCCAATCGAACAATATTGGTTCATCGTCGAGCGGAACCTTAAGAAGACTCAAAAAGCTGTTGTGAGCGCGAAACAGTTCAAGGCAAACTGGCTTTCTGCGGCGAATAAAGTGGACAAGGAGACTGTACAAAATCTTATGGCAGGTGTTAAACGAAAGACCCGGCAATTCGCTTTCGGTAAAAAGAAAGCTTAGCTGAATATTTCTCCTGTATTCTGTATTAACTGAACTTGAAAAAGAAAAAGAATTTGACATATTAATAAAAACTTTGATCGACTCACACTCATCACTGTTTGACCAAATTTTGATCGGAACACCCTTTACTACACAGTCAGTCTGTTGATCTATCTCCCCATTTAAGCATTCCATCAAAATTGGTATAGTTCTTCTTTATCAAACAATATTAGGCTCGTATGTATTACGCCATTAGGGTGACCAATGATGCGTTCGGTTCGGACCGAAATGTTAGGGTGGTCCGTAAAATTTATATATTTTTTCAAATTCATAACTTCTGAACTGCTGAAATGATCTATACAGTTGAAACCTGAATTGAAATATTAAAAATATAAAAATAAGAAATCGTGGAAGACCCTCCCAGGGAAAATTAAAAAGAAACTGTTACGTAATTTTTCCATACAAAATGATGTATTCCTAATCGCTTCGTAATTTTACTTGAAACAACAAGGAAACTTTCTATTCAAACTTTCTAATTGTACATACATTGAAAATTAAATTTCATTTATTTAACGAAATAGAAGGTAAAACTCATGAATCTTTTTTCATTAAGTTACCTCCATAGTCAATGCCACACGTGCAACTGTCAATAGCTCGAAGCATTTGTTGACACAGCAAGAACTTTCGTTCATTGTACGAAGACAATACAATGAGCTACGAATATTTTGTTACCGATAAAAAAGAAGCGTTTCTCTGGTGGTTGCATGAATCTACTATATCGACTCAAAATGTAATTGATAAAAAAAAAGCAACAACGAGGAGCTGTTCCGCTTTTCTTATGTTTCTGACATGGAGTTCGAACCTGTATTTTTTGGGAAGAACTGTTATTGAATCCGTGGTTGATCTCAAAAGGCCTTGGTGACTCGAGAGAAGTTACTTTTAATGAGTATGAAGTTATAACTCTTGAAAGCGGTTCAGTGTTTATTTTAATCAATGACTCTCAATCACCACAGAAGTAGCACTAACATGTATGAGTACAATTGAAGAGAAGTAGCGATTGGCTGGTCTTCACGGAATTCATTTCGTGCATTGTACAATAAGGGTGAAATGATAGCATGTCACCAAATATGAATGTTTCATACAATTTACGACACATTCGTTCTATGTACAAATTCCACGTTTACGTAACGAGTGAAAGCTAAGTCACAAAAAAAAATTTCATTGTATAAGTATTAATTGTGGAGTAGCAAATTGTTGAGATTTTTTTTATAAAATTTAACTCCCTTTACACATGGTTTGGCTGGTTTCGTTTTGCCGAAACCACATTAAAATGCCATTTTGACTTTTGATCAAAGTAATGAAAACATGGGATTAAGCAGGAACTCTTTTGTTTTGTTTTTTTTTTTTTTTTTTTAAATGGGGTGAACATTCATGAATCTGAGGATTGACGTGAGCTCTTGTTCCGTGCTGGCGTGTTTTTGTAGCTGTCATTTTTTTTTGCACTCGATTTTCTCAAAATTTGCAAAGTAAGGAAATGAAGACGATGGTGAGTCAATTTCGGAATCAGTTTGGTTGGAGACGAAAAGGACAAGAGCATACCTCGTCGGAAACCCTTCGGTGGAAAGTACGAGCACTATAGAAGATAGCTCGCGATCCGTCGATCCGTCGATCGCGAGTGATACGGTGGCCGATGTGAATGCCCAGCTTGGGTTGATTGATAACTTTTTCCTGTAAAATACTACTCCTGCATTCATAGAAATTCTGTTATTTTCCGATTCGCACAAACGGTCAGTTACGAAAGAATAGTTGATTGTGTTGTTTACGGAAACTTCCGCAGAACATTGAGTACTTTTAATTCTTTAATTGTGGACGAGTTAATGTGTCCTTCCTGGACTCCCGAATACATTACTAAGCAAAAAATCCGGATTTTGCAGCTGAAATAAACATCGCTTCTAGTTCCGACGAACATGTGGAGTATGATGCTGATTGGGTGAGATCGTTTCTATACGATCTTATTAATTAGAATAGATTAAAATAAGGTTACCATTCTTGAATCTCAAATTTTAAGATTGTTGTTGTAAGTATTATGAGGGAATTGAACCAATTGGTCATTCGCCCACTCACAAAATTTTAATTGTATCGTATCGTACACAGAATTTTTTAACCGACGCGTAAACAACGTAATTGTTTGCAATCTTTCACGCAGCAATGTTTCTTTCAAACTGTTTACCAACTGTGAAGTTAAAATGGTAATGTTGAAATAACAGATTAATGTAACTGCTTCGGCCCGATTAGCCAACAATTGGCGATTAGACCTTTGTAGTTTTCTACTCTAGAATGTCCTACACAGTGTGAAAGTAATCATATATATACAATATCGTGCCTCTCAATTCCTCTTTCTATACTTCTTGAGCACAGCGTAAAGAAGTGTGTTTTATATGTAGAATTTTCCTGTTGTAAAATGCGGTGTCTCATACTTCACGAGGGGTGACGCCATCTGCTCAGCCTGATTTCACCCTCGATTAAGCCTACACATATGTTTATAAAAAAATTTTATTTTTCGCGGTTTTGTGGGTTTTTTTTGGATGTTCGATTTTGTAAAAAAAAACGCTTTTTTTTTTTTTATTTTTTTGGGGGGAAGTTCCCCTCATATGTGTGTTTTTTTGGTTGTTTTCAATAAATTTGTTTTTTTTTTTTTTTTTTTGAGCAAGGGTGATTGTTTTGTGTTTTTTTTTTTTTTTTTTTTGTCTGTTGTTAAATAATAAAAAAATATTTTGTTGTGTGTGCTTGCGTTTTGTGGTTCGATATACTACACACTACCAAAATGTCATGTGAATTTCTGTCCCCTGAGACCGACACATGCAAGCGTCCTTTAGCACATAAGAATGAGTTGAAAGAGATGAGAAAATAAATTCAACCAAACACATCTTTTGTCGAATTGCGTATTTGTCAGTTTCAGGAGACATAATTTTACACGAAATCTTTGTTTACGTTCCCCGACTTTTTACAAGCAGGAATTACGTCTCGTGTAAAATTCATAATTTCTAAGTGTGTAGCTGGAATACATACGTTTATGGTTCAAAGGGCACCAAACCACAACGAAAAGCAAATTATAGTAGCTAAAGCACAAACGATATTTTTCAAATATTGACAAAACTACACTTCTTTGTTTGATGTTTCAGAGAACCTGAGAATGCAGATATTATCAAAGTTTTCCAAGAAAATCATTAATAGCGAGCGATGTTTTCGTCTCCAAAAATAATTTTCTGACCAGAGCTACGTAAAAGACGAAATGGAGTAGTATAAGGCAAATAATGTCAATTTCGTGCCGAAAGATCATAGGGAAGGTCCATTAATTATGTCACGCAGTAAGGGGAGAGGGGGGTTTGGGAAAACGTGACAATCCATACACATTTTTTAGAAGGTCCACATGCAAAAAACGTAACAAGGGTTATAAAAAGGGGGGGTTTTGCGTGACATAATTAATGGACGTTCCCATAGTCCTCCAAATAAAGAAGTCTGCCTACGTTAAATCTCGGACACTTTTCTTTCAGTGTAGATTTTGAATTATTTCATGGATCGCTGAAACATTTCACTTATATGACAGCTGAAACTTTCCACTTTATTTCGTGGTATAACATGTTTACATTAAGTTAAATGGCGTCGAATCAATTGGAAGTGCGCAAACGCATTGTGTATGACCATAAGCAAAATCCGAATTTAACGGTACGCAATCTTGCCAAGAAACTAAAACTTCCGATAAGTACCGTGTTTTGTGTGTTGTCAATCATTTGACCAGTGCTTGACTGTGAATCGGAAGGTTGGAAGTGGAACAAATCGAAAAGTATGCTCCCGACAAATGGACAAGAATTTGGTAGCCATCATTGAGAAAAATCCCAATCTTTCTGTGCGAAATGTGGGTCGCAAACTTGGGAAGTCAAAATCATACGTACAAAAAGTGAAGCAGAGGCAAGGACTGAAGGCGTAGAAAATTAAACGGGTGCCCAACCGTGATGACAAGCAAAATTTTGCTACAATAAGTCGGGCTAAGGAGCCTTACACCAATTTTTTGCAAACATTTGTTTGTATTATAATGGACGACGAAATATACGAACTCGAAGACTTTAAACAGCTTCCGGGCTGGCTTTTTACACCGCAATGCAAAGGAACGCCGTTTCCGAGCATTTCCGGACAAAAAAAGTGTCCAAATTCCAAGAAGTATTTGATTTGAAAATCTAAAGGTTTTGTCTCTACCGGTACTATCAATAAGGATGTGTACGAGAGCTCTGTCTTGGCCTAATTAGGCCTCTTGTCACTATGCGAATTACGTTCTGGAATGGTATAAGGTACAAGAGGTCAAACACGTACAATGTTATTTGCATCAAGTTATCTTTTTATCTTACGAAACGCTATCCTGACATTGCAAGAGAACTTCACTGCTGATGACTCAGAGATTTTGCGTTCGATAGCTAAGTCCTAACTCAAAGGTTGCTCCAATTTACGATCTTAACCAATATGTTCAGAGATTTTAAGAAGATACCTAAGATCTTATTTAGAATTGAATCCAGAAACCCGGAGTTGAAAACAGTTCCGTCTTCAACCACTTGCGCATTCTGAATACATATTCAAGCAATTGTTTGTGACCTTTAATCAAAGGCATTAGATTTGTTTGAATTTTGAAGAGCAAATGTATGGATGTATAGAGCAACAAAAGTGCTTCAAACATAGACCCAAATCGCAAAACAAAAAGCATCAACTTTTCTTCAACCTTGAACGCTAAGCACAATTCGCTCATCCAGATGATGATAGACCACTTCATCCTCGTTAAAGATCAGCTTGAAAACACCACTCGAACCGCCCACGTTCAATATTTCAATAGCACGCAATTGTATGTGGTTGATTGTATCATCTTGTTTCAAAACCTGGCATACATTACCGTGACGAAGCTAAAAATGAACAACAAAAAATCAATTTCGTCAGAGATTTATTATCAAGTTTTTTCCATAACAATAACTTGTACGGAACTGAGTGAGTGAGTGCTAAACGAGTTTCGAAAAGCTCGACAGCTGTTGCCAATTCTGATCCGAGCGAGACACCTTTCCGTGCGCCAGGGTTACGCTAGATGATGGTTCCGACAAACCTCGCTGGATCTTATTGCAATAAGATCGCATGAAACTGAAAATAAAACCAACGAAAGGGTAAAAAGCTCTCATCACAATCGCCGGAATTCATCTGCGGCATGGTAACATTGAAACAATTTCCACTGGCGGCGTGCAGCGGCCACGAAGGCAATGAGCCAGCTAAATTGCAATTTCCCACACACGCACTTCGCTTCACATACATTGAAATTTGCATCTCTTCCCAAGCACAATGCATACGTGAATTATTCAGTTGGGGCAATTAGCACCTCCCGACGCTCTACTCCGGCGGATTCAATTTCGAATTCGGACACACAAAGAAGCCCACTCACGCAAAAATGCTTCCGAAATGAACAATCAAACGCCGTTTCACATTCAACAGCAGGGTAGCGTCTTGTTCTGGGGTTCGAATTATGGCCTAAAAAAAGCATTGGATATACATTTAGAGTTACTGAGATGTGTGATTTCAAAATCTTCAACGAGTCATTTCACTTTTCACCCTTCTCAAACCCCCAACGAATAGAGTTGTACCCTGGTCAATTTAATTTCCGCCCGAGGCGGCATGGATGAGCTCCTCGTGGTTCTGCAGCGCTGAGTCATGACTGAGTCTGTGAAGAAAAGCACGAAGCTCAACCGCAACTTCCCACAGCAGAAATTCCAATCAAAGGGCAAATTCAAAACAAACCCGAGGCCGGCAAAACTCAACTGGCTTTTTTTGTGGTTTCGGACTGATGGTTTGAAGAATGCAAACGGAATTGTTTTGTTGAATGCAACGGGCATCCAACTGGAAAGACTCAATCAAACTGTGTTTCCGAATACTACAACCCTGAAACCATCATCTGCAGAGAGGCTCTTTTTTCTGCTGTTCAGAGACAAGAGACACGTTTTTCTTGTACAGCGTATCGGTTCCGTTGTCGGGCCAATTATGATAAATGGCAATGTGCGCTACATAAAACTGCATTTCACAGGTGAGATGATGAATGATTGTGTGAAGTTCACAATACCTGGCTACAGTTTCGCATCGAGTGAAGCCGCAGAATCAGGTGCATATACTTCATTTTCATGTATACAATGATGAAGGTACATATTTATTTTATTCGTTATGCAAACAATCGAGTGCCTGGGAATTGTTGTTTTGTTTTGTTTTTTTTTTGCATGAAAGAAAGTTGTCACGCAGACATTAATCAATTACATTGCGGTGCGGTAATTAAACAATGTTAGCAATGTAGTTGTTTTCTTGCTTCTTCACGTTTGTAAGTCCGTGACATCCAGAGTTCCTATCTGCTATTACATTAGATTATAATAGTGCATTGAGAGTCTGATAGAATAATAACTAAAGTTAAAGCCGCAACCTTCTCCATCATATGGTGATCCACACATTTTTCGAGTCGTCTCATATACAGGGTGTTCGGTTCCTTAGTGCAAATATTTTCAGGGGCGATAGAGGATGATATTTAAAGAAAAAAATTGTTCTACGCATATGGTCAAATCTCAAAGTTTACGTAGTTATTGAACTTTTAATGTTTTGGTACATGTTAGTCTTAAATTGGCTGTAACTCAAAATTATGTTACTTAGCAAGATTATTTTTCCTTCATTCAAAAGTTAAGGAAATTTTCTACATAACAGTTCTATTTAAACTTTGAGTAATTATCATTTTGTGTCTTTTTAGGGGTACAAATGTTTTAAACATCTCTTTCTTTAAGGTTTTTTTTCATGTTTTTTGCATTAAACACATAATAAACAGCAGTGATTGATGTAACAAAAACATGGATTTAATAGTGTTCTACAACTCTCTCTCTCTCTCTTTGACACAAACGTTCTATCTTGCTTAGTGTTTTTTGCAATACTGTTTTGAATGCGACATATTGTGCCTCCAATTAGCTGATAACAAAATCACGAATTCAAACCCGCCGTGGTAATGTCTGTGCGCAGGACGCACAGCACACTTGATCACCGCGCTGCTTGATGGGGCGTCCAAGGAGAAGAATGTCATAACTCAAATGTATGCAAAACAGTAACTCACGGCTTCCGGAAAACAGCTATGTATTTTCCACAAGAGTTAGCAGATATTCATCTCTGTTACGGTTACGCCAATTGTTCGGCATCGGCAGCCAAAAACATAGCTTTTTTCCGGAAGCTGAGAGTTACTGTTTTGAGAACATTTCTGGAGAAATTTGCAAAATGGGCGAATCTCCTTTTGTAAAAGACGCCCTGGACGTTTTTAAGCTAATAAACGCACAAATTAAAAAAAAAAACTAAGACCAAACTCAGCTAGATGAAGCCTTCTTTTATCCGATTGTAGCCTTAGTTTAAGAAATTTAGCTTTCTTTCGTGAGAAATAGTCGATTTAAATGTTTGTTTACAAAAGCACATTCGCCCATTTCGCAAATTTCTCCATTGTTACACCAATTGTTCGGCATCGGCAGCCCAAAACATAGCTGTTTATTTATTTATTTATTTATTTATTTTTACCTTTAACATCATCGGACAACATGGTCTACATGATAAAACTTAAACTACAACATTTAAACTATGCAAACAATTCTTGAAACTATTATTGCTATTTGAGAAGTCAAACAAATGATACACACTATTAAAACTAACACACATTGCACGAATTGGATCGTTTTGTCCATAAGCCGTACGATGGAAAGGGAATTCTCGGTGGAACGTTAATATTTACTTTCGCCAAGATGTTTGGAGCATCAATTTTTCCACGAAGCAGTATTGCGATGAACAAAGTGTTTCAAAAGTTGAGCGTACCAGCGCATAGTATAGAGCTCTCAGGCAATAGGGATCACGGAATTCTTTGGCAATTCGCATAATGAAGCCAAGGTTTTTATTAGCTTTCGCTATTATATGACTGTAGTGAGCCTGAAAAGTGAGTCCAGCATCCAATAAAACTCCGAGGTCCTTCACAATGTATTCCCGTTGGATTGGTCGGCAGTTTACCGTGTAACAATACTCTATAGGAATTTTGTTCCTAGTAAAACTTACAACCGAGCACTTCGATACGCTGACACTTAATCTGTTGCTAGCGCACCAACTCGAGAAATTATTTATCAGTTTTTTGCAATTCCTCACAATCAGCAGTAGAGCGTACAACCAGGAGTATTTTGAGATCATCAGCATACATACAGGGTGCGGCAGAAAATAATGCGAAAATTTGTTCTATTTCTTTCAAATCCCATTTTCAACTAATTCAAGCAATAATATTAACATTTTCGAGTGCAGTTATCTTTATAAAGTCCTTTTAAACAAATTTATTCAATGTGTCCTCCATTTTTATTAATAACATCCTCGAGCCGACGCCGGAAGCCAGAGCATGCCTTTCGGACGTAGTCCTCCGACATTGACTGCCATGTGCGTGTTATGGTTGACTTCAGGGTTTTCACACTAGGGTGTGATGTTTTGCAGGCTCGTGCTTCAACATATGCCCAAATCGAATAATCCAACGGATTAAGATCTGGACTGCTAGGGGGCCACAAATCCTTCGGCCAAAATTTCATGTTATCGTTCAACCATTGTTGGGTTCGATTGGACGTGTGACACGGCGCTCCATCCTGCTGTATGACAACGTTTTGGTCCTCGGAGAAGTTGGCCTTCACCCAAGGAAGCACTTGGTCCTTTAAAATACCGATATACACTTCGGTATTGATTTTAACTCCAGCATCAATGAAAACAGGCGGCATTTTCAAACCGTTGGACGCCACCAAGCCAAACATCATGACACCAGCCGGATGTTTGGTTTGAAATTTGAATTTCACTTTTTCCGGAACGTTCTCCATTTTCTGCGGTGAAATGAACCGGTCCGTGCGGCTGTTGGCCACAGCATCGATGCTGAAAAGCTTTTCGTCGGAGAACAGGATTATCATTTTTTCCTTCTTCAACAAGGAAAGCAATCTCTTGGAACGAGTCACTCGTAGTTCCTTGACCTGATCCGTAATCAAGTGGCGTTTCACTCTGGCTCTGGAAGATGCATGCTGGTCTTCTTTGATGATTCTCCGCATGGATTTCTCCGAAATATTGGCTTCCTTTGCAAGTTTTCTTATGGAACGCACCGGGTTGCGAGCAATTTTTGAACGGACCGATTTGATCGCGTTCGGCGTGCGTGCAAAGCGCGGACGTCCGCTTTCCGGCTTCCGCTGCTTAGGACCATCATGCAGGGACTTTTTTATGCGGTAAACTGTTGCCAAATGGCACCCTACCACCTTGGCAATCTCTTTGGGCTTCTTCTGGGCGACCAACAAACTGGTGATCACTTCTTTCGCGAACATTTTGACGAATTTATAATAAAACAATTAGAATGTTTGGATGCAGCACTTGAAAGTAAACATAAACAAATACACTTTCGACAGAAATTAGTCACTAGCTACACGAATTAACCCAATACTCAAGTTTGAACATTTTCGCATTATTTTCTGCCGCACCCTGTAAGATTCACCAAAACTAACAAAATCGAGCTGTAATTTTAAAATGGCAGTTACAGAAATTTACACACGAAGGGCACTCCAGCTTGGATGTTTGTTCTCTGTGGTGAAACGTAGAAACCTTCATGTATAAAATTCATGTTTGTTTATCCCTTTTGTTTTGATAAACAAAAGATGCTCTCCCGCCTAATCCCATTTTTTCTTCACTTTGATTGGCCGATGTGTGGCCACCAGGTGTTGCAATATATTTTCAGCCAAATAAAATCAGCTGGCCAAGTTTGGCAATGCGAAAAGATGTTGAACTAAGGAGTGTATCGAATATAAGCTATCCACATACATTTGCGTTGTACGCAAGTATTTGTGATGGTTTTTTATGCTCTGAACACTGCATGCTGTGCGTTTGACTGTCAGCTTTCTTTTGTTTACTTGTTTGTGCGGTTCAAATTCTGCGTTTTCAAAATGTCGCGTATTGAAAAGGAAGTGAAAATTAAGGTCCTGGACACATGGCTAAGTAAGAAGGGTATTACTATGCGAAAATTGGCGAAGTGGTTTGGAATTCATCATGCGAGTGTTAAAACCATCATTAATAAGTTTGGGGAACACTATTCTTTGGATGAGCTACTAGGAAGAGGCAGACAACCCGGTTCTTCCAACCCGAAACTGGAGCAGAAAGTGGTATCTCTAATCATGAAGAACAAATCAATGTCAATACGTGATTTGGCCAAAAAGCAGGAACGAGTGTCGGAATGATCCAGCGTATCAAGAGGCGAAACCACCTGAAGACCTACAAGAAGCAGAAAATCTCGAAACAAAGTGCAGAACAGAAGAAGCGAGCAGCAACAAGGGCCCGGAAATTGTATTCGCGTCTTTTGCAGCGTCCGGATGCATGCGTTTTGATGGACGATGAGACCTATGTAAAGGAGGACTCAAAAACCCTTCCAGGTCCACAATACTTTACTGCCGTCGTTGGGGAGGATGTGAGCGATGCGGACAGGTCGATTCAAGTGGAGAAATTTGGTCGAAAGGTACTGGTATGGCAAGCAATATGTTCCTGTGGTTTGAAGTCAACCATTTTTTACACTACCGGAGCTATAAATGCGGAAATCTATCGATCTGAGTGTCTCCAGAAGAGATTGTTGCCTTTATATAAGAAGCATAGTACACCTCCACTGTTTTGGCCGGATTTAGCGTCGGCTCACTATGCCAAAACCACTCTCAATTGGCTTGCGGAAAAGGGTATAGATTTCGTTGAGAAAAATATCAATCCACCAAATTGCCCTCAGCTTCGACCCATCGAACGTTACTGGGCAATCGTGAAGAGGGTCTTCAAGAAGACTGGTAAGGCAGCTGGGAACATGCAGGAGTTCAAAAAAATTTGGGCTCGAGCGTCCAAAAAATGCGATGCAACACTTGTCCGGAACTTGATGAAGAGCATTCGATCCAAAGTTCGAAAATTCGTGAAGGAATAACTTAAATTTCATCCGGTCTTCATTATGTTCAAGTTTAACCTCGTACAATAAAGGGTCAATTTTTTGTATGAATAAAATATCGGTTTTCAACCAAATTTGAAAGAAAGTTTGTGGATAGCTTATTTTCGACACACTCCTTATTAAAAAAAATCAACAATATATGACTGCTTAATTAATGTAAATACACGTGTAAATCGGTCAATAAATTTGGAATCCATCTTTCCTAGTATAATTTCATTTTTTAATTTAAGATTCGAGTGAGAAAACGGGCAATGTGCAACTGGTACCAATAAGCCAAGAACCAGAGCTGAAACCATACGCATGTAAAGACATTTTTAAGCCATCAGTAGAGTTTGTCTAGAGACTATTAGAGACAAATAGAAGAAATCTAGAAATATAAAATGCGGGAAACACAAAATTTGACTTGAAGCTCTACCCAATCGTAATGGTTCAATTACGCCTTCACCTTGAACGTCATGGTTTCCCAAATCGAAAACATTACCAAACAATGGGAAAGAAATGTAAATTACGTGTAACCTTGTATCGTTATTGATAACAGACATAATTGCCTTGACGATATCTACCGCTGTTTAGGTATAACAAGCATAGAAACTAATTATTCATAGCCATCATTATGCTCATCATTGTAGACCACTCTGAACGGCTTTGTTTTATAGGTACCTTCTCCTATTACACCTCCAAACTTTTGTTTACTCTATAAACCTACCGTGCTATCGTTAATTAGCGATGCACGAAACAAAAACTAGCATCATGGCTAAACGTTGCGGATGGGTGCCACTTTAGTTGCTGTATCATCTGCTTTTCACGATTTCCGAGTTGAATATCAAATTCAAAGTACCCATATGCTCGTTGTCAATCGTACTCGTGATTTGAATGAATCATTAATATACAAGTTTTGCCGTAGATGTGTTTCCCTATCGTACGCTTGAAATTATCGGTGGTCCATTATTTTTTTGGAAAAAGAATGAAACTACGCCTGTATTGATCATTGTTTCGAGACTCACGCACGAAAGATTCCAGTTAGGGTTTCTTCCTATCCGTGAGCCTTCTCACTCAACGTGATTTAATGACACGTTATCAATTCAACCAAGGTAATACGTTAATGCTAGAAGTGTTTATTTGAATGTTGAATATGAACTGCTTCTGTTCATTTTTTGAACAATTGCTGCATAAAGTTTCTACTGTTTTGCATCAACACTACTTTTTCAAGGTAATATCATTCAAAAATGTAATCGAAGATCTTGCTTGCCTCCCAAAAAAGCACCATCAGTGTGTAGCTTATTTTCCACCACTCTCTATCTAGATTGCATAATACCACTTCCGAGCTGAATTTCACTAACCGGTTCTCCTAAATGAAATAAACAAAAATTTGTGTCACGTTGTCAGCCGGACAAACGTGACGCCATCAGATGACGGTCTCTGCACCCTCCTTTTAACGTCTTTCCTTACTTCTACGCAACTCACCTGAACACCACATGGTGAAAGGTGAAAAACTTGAACCAATCTCTGACTTAACTCGAAAAAAAAAACTGTTTCATCCGGTCCAGAAAATCAACGAAAGCAAAATCAACGGTACCCTAATGAATTTTTGATGTGGTCCCATAGCATGTTGTGTCATAATGATACACGTCCGAAGCTTTTGCTACGCCAGCAGAAGTAACCGATCATGAAATATCAAAGGTGCGTTATCACTACACTACTTGAGGCTTAAACTGATTATGCCATCGAGATCGACGGCACCTTCTTCATCATCTTTGCTAATTCAGAGCCAAGGTTACCTTCTCGGATGCTTTCACCGTTTCCGCATAATCAAAGTACCAATGCGTAAGGTGATTAACGGATCTTCTTCCGTATTCCCAAAGGCTTTGGCGCAATGAACCATCAAAATAAACCTTGAAGCGAGGGCATCAAAACCCCAGTTTATTAGATGCAGCAATTACCATCCTGTTAAGCGACTGTGATAATCGAGTTGCATCTTCCTCACTTTCGAGGTGTGGATGAATTGTGCACATATTACACCATCTGAGGCTACGGACCGCAAACAATGGTGATTACACCCCAAAGGCGCTTGGCAATTTCATGCAAATCAAACTTAACGCGTGATACACTTAGGAAATTGGCAATGAACCGTCACCTGAAGTCAATTGCTGCCTTATGGGTGATTGCGTTGCGTGCAAGGTTAACTCGCGCTCTCGTCACGATCGAAGGATTGGATACAGTTCTGGTTGAGTCAGCGCAAGAATGTTCTGAGAATGGAACGTGGCTCATAATTGTCTGGTGTCCCGGCGTTCGTGAGACTGAGTAGTAATTAGGGGAATAGGTTGCAGGTGTAGCTGGAATTTCCTGCTGTTAGATAGCAACTTCCGCCTTTTTCGCAAAGGTTGGAAGTTTTATCGATTTTCCTGGACATATAGGGTGTTATATTATTCTCATTGTTCGTATATTCTACCTATGCTGAATTGATTTCTCCTCAAAATAATGTTTGTTTACGTTTTATAACAATTGCAAACATAACAAACCAGCCCAGTCGTGCGTCAATTCTATGATTTTGGTAGAATGAAATACATAGTGATGAGACATTTAAAGGAACATCTTTCCTAGAATTGTAACAAATAACTGGGGAAGTACATCTATAACACGAATTTGATAACCCAAAATATACGATTAAAATCATTTCAATATGAGACCCAAACAGCAAACGTTATGATTCACATCTCCAAGAATTTCATTTCCATAGGAAATTTAATCATCCGAGTTTATAATATATTCTTGCTTTGTTTTCACTCTAAAATTGATACCTCCAATCGATACGTGTTACTCACAAGTTGGGCTCAATAAAATTCAAATCACACTATGATTCACGCACTAGATTGCTCTCGGGCCAGGACAAGCTCGGACTAAGCTGTAAACAACAACTACAATCCACTCCATCGGTTTTTGTGTATCTAATTTAGCCGTAGCCAGAAAAAGTGCGACTTCGGAAGCGAGCTCTTTTCCACTTCGCTGGTGACCGTGAGAAGACCGTGCTCTCTTGTTTCACGCTGTTTGACGCACGTGGTGTCAGTTCCCCCCCCGCATGAAAGTATCGTCAAGAGTTGTCGGCGCCGGTTAACAGCCCGGCCAGCAATGGCATGCTCTTGTATGTAACAATAAAGTGACTGATGGAGCTACAATTTTAAATCGGATCGCTCTGCTCGAAGCAATAGCTCCTAATCATGATGACCTGTCTGAACTAGCTCGACGAAAACAATACCCAAGACTGTGGTGAGCGAATGTGAAGATGGTGTTATTACTATCCGTAGCGACCAAAAACCAGACGCAGCATCACATAAGTGCACTCTCACACATGCTGTGAATAACAGTGCGTTAACTAGACTTACTTCAATAGCGTAAATTGGATGTGTTTTTTTAGTAATCTGGCTGCTTTTCCCTAGCAAGTGAGACAAAAAAGGGTACATGCAAAGTAAAACCTATTGTGTAATAACCGTCTTAAACGAAACGTTGGTTTCTCGCATATTTAGGCACGCCCGGATGCACTTGACGGTGTTGGCGTGGAGTCATTAAGAAAGGCCATTGTTGGTGGCCCGAAAGGTCGACGATAGGAGCATTCATGGTGGCCTTAGGCGGATTTAAACATATGTAATTTTGAAGGGGCAGTGAAAGCTTTCTTCGAATCACTGTGCCGGATATGAAGAATGGGGAAAGGTTAACTTCTGGTTAGTTTTACTCTCTAATAAAAACTTCGTACTTATTATGTAATCAAGCTATTATTTTAAAGTGCAGTAACCTTGAGTTAATCAGTAAAAATCGTGATTGTATTCACACTATCCCCCACTTCGTACTTTTATTCGTGATCATATGTGCTTCCGTGTTTGTTCTTTCTACTGGAACAGAAACAAATATCTTAATATTAACACTCTTTCAAGGCAAACCTACCAATAAAAAAGTTTTTTTATAATTCCACGATGATAAATCACTCATGATATTGAATATTATCTGGGTAAAGTGACCTGGGCGTATCAAAGTATATAAATGACCTCTCATGCTCAAGTAACGAGTTAAAATCTCACCTCCCGAGAAGTCACGAACGATCCAAGAGTTTCAAAATAAGTTTAGAATAAGAATAAGGTGTGGCCCATTTTGTAATGAAACAAACATTGTTGATTCTTACAGCGATCCTAGAGGTCGGGTTTGTAAACTATGACATCTTATGTGTTCCCTATAACAATAACAACATCAGACGTTTTTTTCGTGGTGCAGTTCGAACGTGTTACAGAGAAATACTAAATGGAAGAAGAAAGAAGAAAAATAATTGTGCGCAATCATTTGGAAAACCCTTCGTGGTCTGGGCCAAAACTTGGTAAAGTGTTGGGTTTTCCCCCGAAATACCGTGTGGCGTGTTTTAAAAAAGTACAGAAAAACAGGTACTGCAGAACAAATTTATCAAGAACATTATGGCAAACCCCAACATCTCAGACCACGATTTGGACAAAAAGTTTTGCGTCACACGCAGTACCGTGCAACGGATTCGTCTCCGGGAAGGCTTCAAGTCATACCATGCCTGTAGACAACCAAATAGGTATCAAAAGCAGAACAATGTGGCCAGAAAACTGTATGATCAGGTTTTGACAAAATTCACTGGCTGTCTCCTCATGGATGATGAAACCTATGTAAAGGCCGATTTCAAACAGCTACCGGGACAAAAAATTTACTTGGCTACGGCTCGGGGACATGTTCCTGCCAAATTCAAGTTTGTGTTTGCAGATAAATTTGCACGTAAATACATGATTTGGCAAGACATCTGTAGCTGCGGTAGGAAGACCAAGGTTTTCATCACTGATAAGACATTTAAATCAGAGCTGTAAGAACGGAATGTCAAAAAAGAAATCTAGCCCACAATGAATCTGTTTTGGCCAGATCTTGCAAGCTTTCATTACAGTAAAACAGTGCTACAGTGGTATGAAACCAACGGGATTCAGTTTATACCGAAAGAACTCAACCCACCGAACTGTCCCCAGCTCAAACCGATAGAGAGATTTTGGGCTATTATGAAGAGGAAGCTGAAGGGAATGGCAGTGTCGTCAAAAGCAGCATCAATGGATTGAGAACCAAGTGGAATAAGATTGCCAAAACGATGGATGAGAATAATGTGCGCCGGTTGATGAAATGTATTCCGGGAAAAGTAATTTTCTTCGAAATGGAGATGATTATTTTTTTTGTATTTTCCCTCTAAAGTTCACATAAAGTCGAACATTTGAGTTGAAACAGAATACTATTTTGTTAATGTATATCCGAAATATGTGCAATAGTCTATGTTCCAATTCTAACTGGACCACACCTTAGAGAATCGCTATCTTGCGGTCCTTCGAGACTGAGCCTAGTACTCTGCAGTGTTTTTTAATGCACGTACAGGAATCTCCGCAAACAACAGTTTTAGCTGCACAAAAGCTTATGCAGTCAAAAATGGGATTGTACAGCCAATTTTAGGCCTGTATCAGCTTTAAATTGCTTGATTGGTCATAAGTATGAAAAGCGTGCTCATGGAATATGCAAAACCATCGATAAGATGTTAAATGTCTTAATAAAACGAAAAACAAATCCATAATAACCCAAAAGTGAGGTCCTAGGGAACTATCGTAAAAGTTAAAAACAAAAATTCGGATGTCGATGAAGCACTCGTCGATCCAGCTGTGAAATGATTGTTCGTGGAATTTCATCGAGATGAACACAATCTGGGTGTTCTGAGAGCTCAATGAAAAGAGTGGATGACTGAGGACCGGTTCATAAACCACGTAGACTTATTTTTGAAAATCTCAGACCCCCCTCCCCCCTGGTAGACTTTTCTCCATACAATTTTTTGAAATTTTGTATGGAGCGTAGACTTTGGTCAACCCCTTTTCCCCCCAAAAAAGTCTACTTGGGATATGAATAGCCCTGATGAAATTTGGCGGAAGGTTGACGAGTGAAGAGAAACAAAAGAAACGATAGAGCGAGTGAAAATCAGAGCAGCCAAAAACTAAGCCTGTCGTATTTGGAACGAAGTCAATCACGATGGTGGACGAAGGGTAGAAAATTGGAGCAACTCCCAAGTAACATTACTAACACCATCCTGCTTTATTAAGTTTTATTAAAGTTTTATGAAAGCCACTTGAAATCAATTTGGTTTTATTATGGCACCAAGAGGTGCCAATAGGTTTCATATTTTAGTCAGGTTTATGAGAACCTACACAGCTTGTTTACAACGATCTTAAAACCTTGTTTCTCAAATTCCTTTTACTCCTATCAAAGGTTTTATTTCGACTTTATGAACTCATAAAATGCTGTTTTGAAATGCCGTTTTAGGACTCATTGATATTATCTTATTATGGTCAGTTGAAAAAGCATTTTAAACCCATTTTGCCTACAGTAAATGCATTAAACGGCAAATTGGCAGTGAAGAAAGTCACCATAAGACCAAATAGTTTTATAATAGTCATTGCGAAGAAAAATTTGTGTTATGGCAAAACTGTGATCATTTTCCAATCGCCATATTGAAATATAAGAAATAATTGAAATGTGGAAAAATAAATGCATCAAATTTCCAATGGTATGCAAATAAACTGTAGATCGGAGACTTATTTCGGCATTCTTTTAGATAATCTCATCCAATTCCAAAAACTTTGCAGGAAATTCATGATTAATTTATCGAATTTTATTTTTTTAATTTGATTTATGTTGTTGTTAATTCGCATAATTTCCGAGGCGCATTAATTTTCGGCTCTTATCGCGCCAATATTCACCATAAAAATAAATGCGCATATAATTTGGAGCATAATACGCTGTAGAAAACACAGTTTGTTTTGGATATTTAGCTATCAAACAAAATTTCCCGCAACACTAGACCTTTTTTTTACTGCTAAATGAATCAGAAGAGCAGAGAATCGAACAAAGCAGAACAACAAAAAACAACCTCGATTTCACAGTGAAGTTTGACAGCTGTGGCCATCTGGCCGCATTCTGGTTTTCATGGCAGCCAATAGGTTTTATGAAGGTTCTCAAATGGTCATAACATCTTTCACTAAAACATTTTTAAAATCTTTACGTTCTTATAAAGGTTTTATTAACTTGTTTTCACAACCGTCTATAGAGTGGGCCATTTTTTACAAATTTCGGCTTTAAAGAAGCATAGAGGAGGTGTTGGTAGACAAAACAGTTTTGATTGTAGTTTTATCAACAAAGCCGGGAGAAGTGTTATACGGCTGGAATAAAACTAAAATTGTTACTTGGAACTGGCGAAATCCACTTTTGCTGCGAAGATGGATAGCTGGTAAATGGATAGCTAGTAATACCGACCACGCTGATCACTTGAAACGTTGGTTTCAGCACTTCGAGCAACTAGTTTCGACTTCTTCAATGGGGACGAAAAGGAGGGGGGAGGGGGCCCCTTTTGGGGGGAAAAGGTGTAAAAAGGTGCTTTTTTTGTGTTGGTGTGTTTGGGGGGGGGAAGGGGGGTTAGTGTTGTGTGTGTTTTTGGGGGGGGGAAAAAGAGTGTTTGTGTTTTTTTGAAAGATAAAAAAATAAAAAATAAAAAAAAAGATCAAATGTGTGAGGGAACGAATAAGACGTAATCCGGCCGTATCTGGTCGCAAATTGAGCAAACAATTTCAAATGTCCCCTGCTTCAATGAAAAGGCTCTTCAAACATGATCTGGAATGCATGCCGTACAAGAAACAACGGGCTATCGGGTTGACGAAGAGTCAAAAGCAAGCCAGGGTCCAAAGAAGCAGAAATCTTTTGGTTCGACACGATGACTGCGAGATATTATTTTAGAATGAACAGCTCTTCCTCCTTCAGGACAGTCATAAGCAACAAAATGATCGTGTGTATGGCAAAAGTCTTGCCAATATTCCAAGAGATAAACTAGCTGTAGAACGCTATCAGAATGTATCGAAAATCATGGTATGGGGCGCTGTTTCACGAAAAGGAAAACTTCCTCTTCTTTTCATAGAACCTAACGTAAAAATCAACACTGAATATTACATCGAGCAGGTTTTGAAGAACCATCTGCTTCCTCATGCTTCAACGCTGTATGGGAATACACCATATTGTTTCCAACAGGACTCAGCTCCAGCTCACAAGGCAAAGAAGACACAAGCGTGGTGCGCGGAAAATTTGCCCGATTTCATCACAAGCGAAGAATGGCCTGCATCTTCACCGGATCTCAACCCACTAGACTACTTTGTTTGGGGTTATATGCTTCAACATATAGGCCCTACGAAAGGGCTTACTTTAGATCGATTCAAGAAACATTTGGTTGATATTTGGGACCAAATTCCTCAGGAAATCGTGCGTGCCAGCTGCGATGGGTTTACAAAGCGTTTGCGCCAAGTTATGAAGGAAAAGGGCGAGAGATTCAAATTGAATTAATATGGTTTATTTCTATAACATGTATCTTTCAAATGAAAAATAAATGCTATGATTTGGTTGATTTGTTTTGCTGTAATCCCATTTTGTTTTAGTGACACCTATTGTGAGACACCCTGTAAGGCGTCTTAGTGAAGTTTCCGGAAAAGTTGAGTCCGTGATAATTTGCTACGCATTATTTGATGTGTAAAGATGAAAATTAGAAATTAACAGAGGTGTGATCTAGTTTGCCTTTTGTGGGTGGGTAGGAAAAAGGGGAAGTGGGATAGGAATTTCTGCCAGTAAAACCCCAATTATGGCAACTGGCATCCGTTCCGTTGCATCCCATTTGAAACCACGTTTTTGGGCTGGCACCTGCGTTGTCTTCCTGAGAACTGTTGGGGGATACTGGCTGGAAATGCGGGTTCCAACGGCACAGAATGTCTCTGTCCCAAGAAAACCTTGGCAGGCCTTCAGTAAGTTCCAATCCTCACCGACCGGCTGTGCCAGCGTAGATTTCAACGCCTGGTTGCTGGAGTGAGGGGGGTCGTCTTACCAACCCAAGGTGCCAGATCCTGTTAGAGACCCTGGCTAGGCACAAAGTAGACTTTGCCAACGACGGTACCAAGAGTACCTACCACAGAAACGGAGCGGAGTCGATCATCGCAGTGACGTTCTGCATCTCAGGGCTGTCGAGCAACTGGAGGGTGGAGAATAGTTACACCCAAAACGATGACTTGGCAGTTCATTAGAGTATTGTCCACAATACTAGGCGGCATTCGGAGGGAAGAGCACTCATTCGATTCGCCCGCATATGGAGAACATCATACTTTGACACTAGACGTATTTAAAGAGACACTTCCGTGGGAACAAAATATGAGCGAAACCCAGGACCCGTGCGGTGATAAACTCGTAGCGCTACTATCACGTGTGTGCGGTGCAACCATGCCTAGGAAGGTTGAACTTAGAAATTAATTAATTATGGGAGGTTGCCGGTGTACTGGTGGACAGTATTGATTGCCGACCTCCGCAGAGCATTCCTTCGCGTAAGACGGAGGATGCAGAGATCGCTAAAATAACGGAGCGTTGTGGGGTGCTGGTCGCCGCAAAGGACACGCTAAGGAGGGAGATAAAGGGCAGCAAACGAGCCTGCCTCGAGGGTTTGTATTTGAAAGCCAATACGGACGCATGGGGTGACGTCTATAGCGTGGTAATGGCCAAAACTAAGGTAACAGTGGCTCTCACCGAGTAATCAGCGGAGTTACTAAAGGTAGTCATTGGGGGACTCATTCCACGCCATGGCCCAAGTCCCTGGCCTATGACCGCCATATATTTGTCCAATGAAAACCGTTCCAGTATCCCAGACCATAACGCTGTCATGACGGTCATCACTTGGACGACGACAACAGAACCGCGGAGGACGGGGCGAGGCGACGGGTATGAACGATTAACTCATTAGCATAGTCGCTCAAAGTGAACAGGGCCCCAGAACCAAATGGTATCCCTAACTTGACCATCAAGACCGCAGTTTTGGTGGCTCGCGAAATGTTCAGGGTAGTAATGCAAAGATTTCTGGACGAGGGCGTCTTCCTAGATGCCTGGAAGCGACAGACTCTCGTGTTACTGCCAAATATAGAGAAGCCACCAGGAGATCCATCGGCGTATAGACCGATATGCTTGTTGGATACGACGGGTAAGAAGCTTGAGAGAATAATTCTCAATGTCGAAGTACCCGGAGGATTCAGGTGGCCAGTCTAGCAACCAGTTTGGCTTCCGAAAAGGGAAGTCAACGGTGGATGCCATCCTGTCTGTCACCAAAACAGCCGAGATGGTACTCCCGCGTAAGAGGCGGGAAGTCAGCCACTGTGCAGTAGTCACCCTTCATTTGAGAAACGCGTCAAAGCGCAAGGGGGGGGTGTTTTCAACTGGGGGGGGGGGGGGGGGGGGGGGGAAATATTTACTGTGTTTTTTTTATTTTATGGGTGAAAAGTAAGGTGAAGTGGGGGGGGGGTGGATTTGGGGTGGGGGGGGGGGGGAAAAAAAAAAAAATTTGGGGTTTGGGGGGGGGGGGGCAGCAGGGTAAATGCACCCTTCTTTTTGGGGAAATGCTCCTTAAACTTTGGAAAAATGCTCCATAGATGCGTTTGGCCGGTATAATTCAATCGGAGGTATTAACCTTCTGGTTAGCGCTTGCCGGTTGTTTTGACGGGTCTTAAGTTTCTTCAAGATTGTATAGCGCAATCTTCAAGGTAGTTTTGACGGATTTAAATTTCATTTTGACGAGTTCTAATTTCATTTTGAAGAGTCTTAATTTCGTTTTGACGGGTCTATAATTTCGTTAATTGACGACTCTTAAATTCAGAAAGTTAAAACCCGTCAAAACTATACAATCTTGAAGAAACTTAAGACCCGTCAAAACACCCGGCAAGCGCTAACCAGAAGGTTAATACCTCCGATTGCATTATACCGGGCAAACGCATCTAAGGAGCATTTTTCCAAAGTTTAAGGAGCATTTCCCCAAAAAGAAGGGTGCATTTACCCTTTGCCGTTAGATATATTTCGATCCAAACAAACTTTTTAGCTGGGAAAATCAAATCGGTCGCCCTAAAGAGGAGGGTTTTAAAGGCAAGTGTAATCTTTGGCGGTGGTGGTTTTTAAAGGTGGTTGGTTTGAGTGGTAGAGTATGAAAGTGATGTAGGTAGTTTTTAGTGGGGGGGGGGGGGTGGGGGGGGGGCTCAATGGTTACTTGCCAGAGTACTCTCGAGGATTCTTGTCACCGCCAGCTGCCAATTCAATATGAGCTCAATGCCGCTCTGAACAGCTCCAAAACTGCCGAGCTAATGAAGCATTTTACGAAGGTGTAACCCGTTTTACATCGTTCACTGCTGCACATAAGATCTCCCTTACTTACATTTGAAGTCTGTGATAGGAGAATACTTGACATTTATTAAATCTACTCTGCAAAAATAAACTTTAAGACATCACCTTATATTTGCGTTATTTACAATAGTATCATGTTCAAAAACAATAGTTTTGATTATTGGAATCGACGCGTAGAAATATTTCCGATCGATTGGGGCATAAGTTTTGAAAATGTTTGGAGCAAATACTGAGATATAAACGCTGAAGACCTGACCACTTTTTGTAACGGTTGCAATAGGTTTTTTTTTTTTAAATTTGTACCCCAGTATAGAAAACAAAGACGTAGTCCTACGTCAAATAGTTAAACCTTGGACAAAAGTGGCTGAATCGGTTACAGAGAACTCTGCGCGGACCCTCGGAAGTTTTAAAGTAGTCCAATTAAGTAGTGTTAATTTCTTTGCTAGTTATCAACGATGCATGAAAATATGTTTAAAATATTTTTTTTAAACTGAAACGAAACTTCAAACAGTAAAGTGACAACATTTTTTTTATTCCAAAATTTATGTGTCTAGATATTGTCGCGTTAAGCCTTAATTATAAGCTTAAAACAAAGCGTATATTCCAAAAACACTATCACTGCAAACATCTATATATATAACAATAAAAAATGGCAAACATGAAATCGGATGGATCGAATAATATCCGCTACACTAACATTCATGAACGTCACGGCCAAAAGAAAACAACAACAAAATAAGCGAAAAGAAATGTAGTTCAGCGGGCGAAAAATTTCAGCTGCTCAAATCAAATAATTACCTACCACCGGAGATTGCTATCATTCAAAATTGATGAAATTGAGCCGGCAATTATGGTGTTGTTTGATTGACGTGCTCAAGTATGATGCAATTGAGGTTACATTTTTTTTGATATAGTTGTTTGCATTTTTGTTTTAGCCTGACACCTGAAACACGCTCTCGTGATACCGATCGCTGAAAGCCTCAACGGTTCATGAGTGAGTAATTAATGCGTTGCCATTAATCGTTGTTAATGTCCTGAATTAAAAGCTAATACTGGACAAATCAACAGAGTACCGTTATGAGCCATTCGCTATATTGCACTGCGGGTATGTCGTAGATTTAAAGATCAAATTGAATCAACATAACATTAGAGCTCAGGAGAAACCGTCTCATCATGACATTGCATTAACCAGCCGGCAACCAACAAGATGACCCCATTTCCCACCATTCAAATGACCATTATTTCTATCACTGACCTTGAAAGCATTCCCTCTCAATTCACGTATAATACTAGTTAGGGCCATAATAGTTAATCAAGCTTGCATGTGGTCACTGGACTTGCACTATTATTTACTTCGACCAGCGCCTCCGGAGGGAAATCGGCTGCTTGCGTGTGGGTAGAAGAGCTCCGAGGAAAATTACTGTTTCCAGTTTACGTTCGGCACGCTATACGGTTTTCTTGAAAGTAAACTACCTACCTATCTATGACAAAAAAATACCTTCCAACATAGAAAAAAAAAAGTTGTGACCACCTGGAGCTTTCTTATAGTGACACACTGAACTAGAAATGGAACCGCAGCACACACTCCATTCGTGCGTTCCATCATTTAAATGAAAGCAATATGTGATTTCAAGCTACTTTAAATGTTTAGATTTACCAAAAAAAAAACACATAAAGAACTGATGAATGATTCGTGTTGTCTTCAGTCAGTCAGATTTTTTTATTTCGAAGCAAATACAGTCAATGTCCTCTGTTCAAACACACCAATTGTGACCGTTTAACTATTTAAGTCAGGATCTCGTCGATTTGGATTCCAAATTGCGCGCATCCGAGATTGGCCCAAGTTTGTATGAAATTTAAATTTCCTTTTTGGCGCTTTCTGGCAAACTTAATTCGTAACCTCACGAGATTCAATAACAATATACCTGAGCTGATTGATGTTTTATTCATTTCATCCACCCACGTTACGACTTCCATATTTACTAGACACATTGGGGCTAGGCGTCTACCACGGGGAGAGTTGTTTGTTGTTGGCAGATCATTCCGTGGCGTCCGTTCGTTGTGTGGTGTGCAAAAAGTCATTGAACGCCGGCTTTCCGCTTTTGGATGATGGTAATTTCAATTTCTCGAGCTAGTATTATGATTGATATTCGGAAATGAATTATTATATTGTTTTAGAAAGTTTCAAGTTCCTGAACATGATTATTGATTGAACGGGATTCAGATGCAATGAGTTGAAAACAATACTATTTCAATTCGGTTCTAATGTTTTGTCCACATTTTAAACACCAATTCAGAATCCAAACTACTGGCAATCTTAAGGAGGTCAGGATGTTGGGAAGCGATTATTTGAAAATGGATTTTCATTTTGTTGCTACTAGGCCACACTTAGCCCGCCTGCAATCTATCATGAGCTACGGGCTGAGAATGCAGTAGTGAAATGTCAAGGTTGTTCATAACTCGAATCAAAGGGTCAACTGCAAAAATACTTCAAAAAAAAAAAGAACGGAAATCAGGCATCACGTACAATGTGCATCTGTTTTGGGTTAGTCTCAATATCTCATCCTCAACCAACGAAAACCAATTTACAGACGAGATGCTTCGGAGATGCTATAATTCATATTCGCGTTTCATGGTTTCGCTACCTTGGAATTCTACTCCAACAGAAAACAGAAGTAATAAATGAATACTTGAACCACATAAGTGCGGCCTCAGTGCATGAAGCCTGTAATAGAGCGGCAGCATGACAGCTAACACACTTTTTCTTGCTTCATTGCAGGCAAAAAGTGGATCGCTTTCTTCGAATCGTATTCTTGTCGTTCCGGACCGGCTGCCCATACAAACTCAAACTAGTCAAACGACACCTATCGGGGTTCAACTTTGGCATGTATCGTAGAATATATCCACGCAAAACAAGTTTCCCACACTAGTACTTTTCGTTTCTTTGACTTCATCTCAACGGTTTTGCCCGAACAGGTTTTATGGCAAAATTGCAACTTTCAGCATAGTTTTAGTGCTGTCAGGGGGGGTTAGGATAATTGGTAGTTGCGCTGGAAATGGGACACCCAAGCTATGGTTTCAATGGAGAGTTTCCCGATCATAGCTGGAGCTTAAATTGAAATTCAAAATCAAAGAGATTACTTCAGTTGATCTTGCTTTGTTTGGATTTTGAAAAGTGAAAAAAAATTTTTTTTTTTTTTTTTGATAGTGAGCGCGGTGTGTGATGGAGCGTTATCGTGGTGTAAAATCCACGAATTATTGCGCCACAATTCTGGCCTCTTCTTTCGAATTGCCTCACGCAAACGTCTCATAACTTGTAAATAATACTCTTTGTTAACCGTTCGACCTTCTGGAAGGAATTCAGAATGGACGACACCGCGAAAATCAAAGAAAACGGTCAGTAAAACTTTAATTTTGGAGCGACTTTGTCGTGATTTTTTTGGTTTCGGCTCATCTTCGGCGCGCCATTCGGGCGATTGTTGACTTGTGAGCATATCAAATTCATATACCCACGTTTCATCACCAGTTATGATGCGTTCCATGAATGTGGGATCGCTATCTGCGTTCGCAATCATCTGTTTAGCGACCTCAACTCGATGCTGTTTTTGCAAAAAATTCAGCTCTTTTGGAACAAGTCGTGCTTCAATGCGTTTCATGCCCAGAATTTCCGTCAAAATGTGTTCGGTCGATCCAAATGAGATATCAAGGAGTGCAGCTATCTCCCGAATGCTAATTGAGCGGTTTTCCATAACTAAATTCTTCACGGAAGCGATGTTTTCATCGGTAGTTGAGGTCGATGGTCGTCCAGAACGCGGCATGTCACTCACGCTTTCACGGCCTTCTTTAAAGTCTTTGTGCCAAACAAATGTACGATTTTGTGACATAGAGTCCTCACCAAAGGCTTTTTGCAACATTCTGAGCGTTTCCGCTGCAGAAAATCCGTTTGCAACACAAAATTTCACACAAACGCGTTGTTCCAATTTTTTATCCATGGTAAAAATCGCCGAGCGTCTATTTTTCGACTAACAAAAGCAGTTGTCAAAACAAAACTAATGGATAATTTGCTCTCACACTTTGACAGAATATCAGAACTAGTGTTGCCATCTTACACTAAAAAGATTTTACCGAAAAAATAAAGGCGGCCTTTTTAAATTGAAAATTACCGGAACTTTTTGATCACAAGGTAAACAGTAAAAGTGACAGCAAAATCTCTCTCTGCTTAAGGTAAAATAGAGTTGAAGGGTGAAAAAAGCGCCCCCGCTCTAACTCTTCAAATTCAGAGCACAGATCTCGAAAACTACTCCAAGTTTGAAATCGTTAACCAATAGTGTATGGTGCACTGCCATTAACATGAATTGTGTTCTAGAAAATACGAATTGAAAAAACTCTCATTTGGTGGGGGGTCCCATGAAAAACTATGTCACAAATCATCTTAAATAAAAGAAAAAATTTTTCTGTGTTTTATTTATGATTTTTTTTGCATAATTAATAATAAAAACATGTATGGGTCGTTTGTTGTGAGGTAAGTGATTAACAAAAAAATAAAATTTATTGTTTTTGGGAGAAGGGAAAAATTTTATTTATTTTTCTTTTTTTTTTTTGTCTAATCAATCCCTCACTCCGTTTGGTTTTGTTGATTGTTGGGAAGGTAGGTGAGAAAATATTGTTATTGAAATTAAAAGGAGAGAAGAAATAGATTTATATTTTTGATCAAACTAACTAGTTTGGTTTTTGTTTAACGCAAACATCTTATTTTTTTTTGTTGTATATTTTTGTTTTTCTTTTTCTTTTTTTTTGTGGTGGGGTGGTGTGGTTAGTATGTGGGTCATGTAAAATATAAATTTAGAAGTTTTGGTGTTTGTAGGTTTGGTGGATTTCTGGGATTTTTTTGTAGTTTCAAGATTTGCTTTGACTGTTGTAATTATTGTGTTTTAATATGTAATTTTTTTTACTGTTATAAATTTTATAAAAAAAAAAATATATTTTTTTTTTTGTGTTATAAAAAAAAAAAAATTCACAATCTGTGAAGTGGTTATCGAGATGGCTTCCAAGCAAGAAGTGCTTCGACAAAAAAATATGGGCGCGGTTGTGGAAAATCCGTGGATCGGTGGATCGCGAAACAGTTGGGAATCGACAATTCGACCGTGTCCGGTGTGGTAAAATCGTTCAAGGAGACCCAGATGCCCCAGTGGCAAGCTGGCAGCGGAAGAAAAGCGAAGACGACCGACCCCGTGGACGCATGGAAAGTGAGGGATTACTTCAAGCGCAATCCGAACCATTCGATTCGGGACGTCGCCAAGAAGGTCAATTCTTCCGTCTGGTTCGGCTAGCAGACAATGAAGCATGCCGAGCTTCATGTCCTCATAGTAAAGAAGGCGCCTAAGCGAACCGTTAAACAGAATAAGCTGTTCTGTGAGTGGTTAGTCTTTGGATTTGTATGTCTGCGAATCTGAGAATAGGATGCACGATTTCTTGAAAAACGATTCCCAGTTCCTCATTATTTTTAAATCTTGCCTGAGAGAGTCAGAATCTGAGAATCTTAGAATTTGATAGTTCTCAATTAGCTTATTTTCAGATCATCATATTGAAAATAAAGTCTTAAGAATCTGACAGTATAGGAATCTATAAATCTAAGAATATCATAAATCCTGGTGAACGGAAACTCTGCCTAGCAGATTCTCAGATTCTATTATTAATGTAATTCAAAAAGTATGTGAACCTCAGAGTTTACTAACTGACAACTTTCAATAAACGTCTCATATAAATAACGTCTTATAAAGCTCGATTCAAAGTTATCTGGAAGCACGGTTTAATACACCACCACGTCCCTGGTGGTTGGAAAAAAAAGTTTGACAGGCATTTGTTAATGTTTTATTGACAAAGAAATTGGTGAAAAGTTTTTCTCGATTGATCAACGCAACTCAAAATTAAGGATCATGGAACTTGAGAAAAGAAAATTAATTGTGCACAAACATCTAGAGAATCCTTCTTGGTCTGCTTCAAAAATAGCAAAAGTGCTAAAATTTCCAAAGTCAACGGTATGTCTTGTAATCAAACGTTACAAGGGTACACTGAGTGTGGATAAAGCATAGCGCATCTATCATAAAAGTGGCACTAGGGACAAAGAGCTGAGGAGAAAGGTATTGAGGTACGTGAAAGGCAACCCAGGTGTCTCCATACGTGATTTGGCAAAGAAATACGATTCCAACTTTTCCACCGAGCGTAACATCCTTTCAAGAGAAGGATATAAGTCTTTTTGTGCCAGTGAACATCCGAATCGTCCCCTGAAACAAAATTTAGTGTCCAAAAAACGAGCACGATTACTATAAGAACGAGTTTTGACGAAATTTGATGGCTGTATTTTAATGGATGACGAAGCTTATGTCTAAATGGATTATAAACAAATCTTCGGACGAAAACTTTACCTGGCCACAGATCGTGGGGTTGTCTCTTCCAGGTATAAATTTGTTTTTCCTGATAAGTTTGCTCGGAAACTAATGATTTGGCAATCTGCAGTTGTGGCCTTAAAACCAAGGTTTTCATCACATCTCACACAATGACGTCGAAGGTTTACATTAAAGAGAGTCTGAAAAAGCGGATTTTACCCTTCATTCGGCAACACAAGACCAACGTTATGTTTTGGCCGGATCTAGTCAGGCTAGAGAGGGGAATGTATGTAAGGTAGCCACCATCCCTTCTAAGACCTTGTCATGTATGCAGCTCCACTTAATAGCAAGATCAAATTGAGTTACCGGGTTGCATTCACAGTAACGCTGTATGAAGGGCCAAAAACGGTGGGGCGGACCCGTAAGCAGAGACACTTACGCGAAACCCGCGGGAACATGAGATTCTCCTTCCAACGATACGATCCAACAAATCGAATAACCCAATTCGCAATACTTATTAAGCTTTCTACGGGATGGCTTGTTAAGAAGGGCGCGTCACTCTCACTGAAACTGTTGGAGTAGAATTCACAGCATCACAATCGAATCGGTAGGATAAAGAAAATGATACTGTTTGTTCCCTCCTAGACGCCGGTTGTCATACCACTCCATTATCCAATTCCAGCTTGAGTGATACCCTGATGCTCCCTCCCTTCCCAATATATATGCAATTTCATATAGTAATATTTATAATATAGTGAATTAATATTATAATTATAAAAAATATAGTGAATGAATATTATAATGACAAATAATATAGTGAATGAATATAAGAATGATAATAACAATTCCATTTGGGGACCTGAAAGTTTAGACAATGTAGCTGCGAGAAAAAAAATTGATTCAAAATTATCTCATAAAACTTGGGATATTCATGGATGATCTAAAATTATATAACAATAGAATAGTAAACCTAAAATTTCGATGTGCTGTTCCGTTTCCTTGCAATAATTTTTGCAGTGAGTTTTATCGGAAATAGTGATTTTAATTAAATGAATTTAAATGCAATTATGTCACATCATTTAATATCATAACATAAACTTATAAACTGACGTTATAATATAAAATAATAATACCAGTAGGCCAGTAAACTATAGTAGAATACATACATCCGTAACTAAGCTGACCATCCACTCATCGAAAGACTTCTACTGTTGCATATAAATTTCATATGAGTATGAAAAAAACTGAATCTTAATAAAACTAAAATTAAAAAAAAATTAAAAATTGAATATTTCGATAGCTCTTGTTCATCTGGACCCATACATGATTCTTTATGTCTGTGGAATAGGAAATGAATGATTGTAAACTGTTAGGTTTTGAATTAATATATATTTTTGATGAAGAAGGAAAGTACTGTTTTAAGTAGATTTTTTTCGAATATAATCCTTTCTAAAAAAAAAACATTACAAATCTTCCTATCTTTTCAAATACATAACGTAGGTTAGATGAACTATAACTGACAAGGATGCATAAATGCGAAGCTGAAAATGACTTATAATATAGCATACAAAATGTAGTGAAAGAATGTTATAATATAAAATGATAATAATTTCATTTGTATTTACATGTCTGAAGATTGTGGTTCTGCTGCAATTGTGTACGGACCCGCGCATCCACCATGAACCTGAAAGCTTAGATAATGTATCATAGCCACCAGAAAAAAAATGATTTTAAATTATTTTACAAAACTTGGGATATCCATGGATGATCTGAAATTGTATAGCATATAAAGAATAATGAACCTAAAATTTCGATGTGCTGCTCTGCTAATAAATGTGATATAACCACAATGGAACTGACTCTTAGCTTCGGGCCTTGATCCCTACTGAGCCCTTGCGGCACGTCAAGCCGGCCAGTTCAGCGCAAGGGCTTACGCAGAAACTATAGATATTCAAATATATGCATTATGTCGGACATTAAGCAACTCTAAATGTTTAAGGAGAAAAGGTTTAAGGATGTTTGGGGAGTGAAAAATTGTTTTGGGATTTGTTGGGGGGGGGGGGGATGAACTAGCAAGACTCAGATCGTCTCATCGTTTTGTAGGACCTGAACCCTTTTGTGGTTTATCTGCTTCTTCTCTTAGAATGAAGATGAAAGCCTAGGAATGCTTGAAAGAGGAGGCAAACTGGAACAATACTTTCATAGCTAAGCAATCAAAGCGGTTCATTACACATTACATTACACGGTTCAAAAAATTCCATGACTTGCAAGCTACTTGATCTTACCAAAAAAGATCTAACTAAACATACAAGCCTTTATATGGCCACTGTCCGAGCCGTTATCACTTGAAGCTGATAGAAAAACTTCAAAATGATTCATGTCGATTTTGTGACATGGATACCCAAGTAACATTGCCAAAACCATCCATAAAGCTGGAAGCTGGAAGCTTAATTAAAGTTTTATGAAAGTCACTAGAAATTCATTTGGTTTTATTATGTCACCAAGAGGTGCCAATAGGTTTTATTTTTTAGTCAGGTTTATGAGAACCTACATAGCTTGTTTACAACGATCTTAAAACCTTGTTTTCTCAAATTCCTTTTACTCCTATCAAAGGTTTTATTTCGACTTTATTAACTCATAAAATGTTGTTTTGAAATGCCGTTTTAGGACTCATTCATACTATCTTATTATGGTCAGTTGAAATATAATTTTAAAACCATTTTGCCTCCAGTAAATTCATTAAACGGCAAATTGGTTTCATAGTAGTCATTGCGAAGATAAAATGGCTTTTTGGCAAAACAATGATGATTAATGATTAATTAATCGAATATATTTGTTTTAGTTTTGTTTTTGTTCGCTTTGATTGTTGTTTTGTTGTATTCTCCCAATGCGCGGAGTAACGATATCTAATGATAAAATTTGCCAGAAGCAGATAATTTCCATCAACATGAGAGGCTGTAGGAGTTGTCCACTCCTAGAGCCTCTCATGTTGATGGAAATTATCTGCTTCTGGCTAATTTCATTATTTGTTTTTGTTGGTGTAAAATCGCATAATTTCTGAAGCGCATTAATTTTCAGCTCTTATCGTCCCAACATTCACCATAAAATTAAATGCGCATATGATCAGAAGAGCAGAGAATCGAACAAAGCAGAACAACAAAAACCAGCCACGATATTACAGTGAAGTTTGACAGCTGTGGCCTTTTGGCCGTATGCTGGTTTTCATGACTGCCAATAGGTTTTATGAGGGTTCTCAAGTGGTCATAACATCTTTCACTAGAACATTTTCAAAATCTTAATGGTCTTATAAAGGTTTTATTAACTTGTTTTCACAGCCGTCTATAGAATGGGCCTCTTTGTAAAAAAATTGGCTTTAAAGAAGCATAGAGGAGGTGTTGGTTTTAGTGAAGTTTTATCAACAAAGTCGGGAGGAGTGCTATACGGCTGGAATAAAACTAAAATTGTTACTTGGGTAAAGAAGACTCGGAACACTTGTTATGCCACTGGCCCGGCAATTTCCAACAAAAGATTTAAGTTCTTCAGCAAAGGGCTACTAGAACCCTTTGAAATCTGGAGAACAAACCCCACTTTATTCGGTGTGTTATACCGTTCTGGGACAATGCTTGAAGTTGAAGTTTAAGTCAAGTATAATTGATGATGAGCCCGATGAGCCAATTATTGGCAATTAAGCCAGTAAAGTTACGTACCCTAAAAGCATGAGATTTGTTTGGTAAATGTTGCGTGATTAAAAAGTAATAAAAAAAAAGGAAAGTTCTCACCAATGTTCTCACATTGAACGCATAGTAGCGTTTCTTCTTTACTCCAACTGAAGTTTATTCACTGACATCTTTTCAAACCATCTCAAATTGAGCTAAACCGTCCCAATTAGCTCAAATCCCGTACATAACATGCTGATTCTGATGGATTTCGAATCAAAAGTGGCCGGATAATGATATTAAATCCCAAACTTTTGATTCAAAATCTGGAAAGGCAAAATTAAAATAAGAGCTACACACTACCAAAATTTCGTGTTAATTTCTGTCACCTAAGACCGATACCTGCAAGTGTCCTTTAGCACACAAGAATGAGTTGAAAGAGATGAGAAAATAAATTCAATCAAACACATCTTTTGTCAAAAATTCAGGAGACATAATTTTACACGAAATATTTCTTTACGTTCCTCGACTTTCTACAAACATGAATTACGTCTCGTGTAAAATTAATAATTTCTAAGTGTGTAATACAGTAGAAAATAATGAACGTTATCTTGATAGTAACAATAAACGTCAAGAATACTATACTTAGCTTAGTTCAGCCCGCGTATCAGAAATCAGCATTGAGAGAGAATCAGCATGTTATATACGGGATTTGAGCTAATTGGGACCAATTACCTCAATTTGGAAACAAGTTTGAAAAGCTATCAATTGTCAATTCTGGTGTCTTCGATCGGAAGTTATTCAATAGTTAATTAGTCGTCTTCTGTTGAAATCAGGCTTTAAGCAGATGCCTGCTAACAGTGGTTAATAATGAGAAAAGTTTTTAACGCTGCGGTTCTTTTAAAAAATATACTTATAAAAGGTTGTTATGCATTTCTAAATGCGCCGGTTGTAGAAACCAATAGAATTTATAACCTGAGAACTGACATTTAAGGCAGCTGGGTTATTTTTTTGTATATTTCTCTGGTCCTGAAGCTTTGCGATTTTTTTGAGAGTATTTATAGAAGTCTCTTTTCCGACCTTTAGACTAAAAAGCATTTTTTTAGCTACCAGGGAATGTCTGGTAAATCCGGAATATTCGTAAAATGACCAGTTCATGAAACTGATCAGGAAGATTCAATAAAGTTTTCGTGAAACTGGTTCTAGAGTGGTTTATATCGGAATATGGCCAATATCAATGCTTTTCCCCAATATAAAAAATATAAGGTAGTATTTGTTTTTTGACTTAACTACTTTTACGTTTAATTCCAATCCCTTGGTAGGTTGTCCCGTAGGTTCGGATTTCCGAGAAGGTCGCCCATTAGCCATTTCCATGAATTGACTACGCTTACGGATGATCTTGCAGAGCACCTAGTGGCCTTGAGGGTAATTTCTAGGGCAGCAGGGTAAATGTACCCTTCTTTTTGGGGAAATGCTCCTTAAACTTTGGAAAAATGCTCCTTAGATGCGTTTGCCCGGTATAATGCAATCGGAGGTATTTACCTTCTGGTTAGCGCTTGCCGGTTGTTTTGACGGGTCTTAAGTTTCTTCAAGATTGTATTTGCCATTTCTAGGTCAGTCCTAATGTATTCAAATGCAACTTCTAGAAGCACAATTCTAAGTCTCATTTCAATAGACGACCAGTTGTACAATTTTTTTGTATCAACCGAGAGGTTATCTGATCACACAAGGGATACTTTTCCAGCCACACCTCCGAATCATTTTAAGGAGTTCTATATGTGCGTTGAAAAAAAAGTTCTAAGAATGAGTCATTCTGGATTATTCTGAATGGCACTGAGTAGGGAAACTGCCCCCATATTAATCTCATTGTTCCAATATTGATCCTACGATGAATCAAACAATTGGGCAGTTGAAGGATCGGTTTCGCTTTCTAATAATGTTTGTTAACGTTAAATAACTACAACAAACATTACTAACTAATCCTGTCACGTGTATATCGTTTTATTTCAGGTAGGATGAATTGCTAAGTGATGAGATTAATATAGGTACATCTTCCCTAGTTCGGAGGATCAATTTTCATGTTTATATCTGCAGAAAGGGCACGTCCAATGGTATTATAGAATAAAAATAAACCGCTGAGTTCTAATAATTTCGTAAATAGGACACTTTTTCGGGTCTCCCGGAAAACAATTCAGTTCGCTACAAAAAGCTAAGGGTTACGTCAGATCTCTCAAAATATCATCTCATGACTACCTAGATCAATATTCCTGTAGATGATCTATATAAATTCTAGTAGAAAATCTGGCTTATTTGGAAAAAAGTGGTTTTGGCTCCAGCACCAGTTCCATTTACTGTTTACTTTAAAGGTTGATCCAGGGCTCCTTGAAGACCAGATTATGCCTCTGGACGCCCTATCCCATCCGAAGATCCACGGGACAATATATCATTTGAATCGTTTTTCAAATGCTTTATAGGTGTTATCTTTTCAAATAAATCATCTGAAATGCCACATGGTATCGTTCTGCCTTGTTATCCGGGCAGCCTGTAAATTTTTATTTTTAATTATTATTACGCCAATTTTTTAACATAAAGACATATGTAATGGTTCGTAACAGTGATATCAGCTTGAGTTAAAATTTACGTACTGATAACTGCATGGTAGACTACGATAATCATCTTAAAATCTGGGAGAAAACTAACGCTAAGCCACATAAATTTAAATAACTGATGTTAATTGGACATGTTGAATCTTATGATACAAGCATCTTTAGTTTTAAAAATAGTTTTCACTCCTTGTTTTAATCATGTCGCTCCATAATCTACCCAAATTATATAAAATCCTGGTGCGGCATAATTTTTTTTTGCAAAACAAAACAAAATAATTTGAAAAAAGTGTTTCATTATTTTATTTTTTATTTTTAAAAAGTGATCAAATGAAGTGTAAATTTTAAATTCTCCTAGTTTCGCAATCACAATCATTCTACTAATACGCTCAAAAAAGTTATTTAAAGTTATATAGTGTTTTTTTTTTTTGAAAAAAAAAGTCAAAGTGAAAACCAATTTATTTGAACTTTGACCGCTGAATATGGATACCATGGGCTAAATATAGTAAGCTTTGGTTTCTATAATATTTCCCTGAATGACAACTCCCGGAATGCTCCATTTCCCGGAATTTACCCCTTCTTTTTCCGGTAAATGGATCATTCCAAGAATGGTCCTTCCAATAAATGTAATAGAACCCAACATTTGCTTCACATTTAAAAATAAAAACACCACAAACACTGCTACTGGGATTTTAATTCGTTCCCGGTTAGGTTTTCTTACCGTTTACATTACTTTTAAATGCATTCAATAAGACATCTGGAATTTCACTCGATTACATTTCCGAAAGGATACCCCCCTCAATAAATAATTTACTACCGGCTGATTACCGTCTGACTCCGGCTAACAGAGACGCCTGTTGTGAATACCGATCACTTTCTTTTCTCTCGGCATGCCGCACTTACTGGCCCACACTCACCTACCTCCGAAGCAGCTTGATGACGACCAAGCTGAAGAAAATGTAAATAACCGATATACGGTTTGCTTTGACCATCGCATCGCATCCGCTGCGGAGGAGAGTAGGCAGAAGGTGCCGACGTTGCGGTTAATGTTGGGAAAGGTGATGATGCACGTCTTTCGTAGACCAAGGGGGAAACTCTTTCACTTTCAATTAGAAACGGCTTAACAAGGTTTGGGGTGGTGACGGGTTCGTGTCACTTAGCTCATGCAAATCGCTTTTGAGCGATCGCGATGTTCTACTTACAAACTTGTTTGTGTGCGGGGGGACTGCGACAGTTGATGCTGTTTGTTTGCACTCGCACTTGATGCTGCCTCTGACTCCTTTTGACCAAGTTAATTCTTTTCCAGATGATTGCCGCCTTACTGGCTCACGTTCGAAATGAGACCAAATGTGCACTTCACGCTATTATTGAAAATATAAGCACTCTTACAGACACAGACAGCAGAGTAGCTTTTTTTGACTCTTCACCAGTTATTTCGTGGTTCAATATTCCAAATAAAATTGAAGCTACTTATTTCATCTGCACATTCACAACTCTACGCTCGCGTTGTTTTGTTTTGTTGTTTCCTATTCACGCACGCTTTATTACACGCGGCAATACACTTTTCTTTTTCCACCGTCGCGGCCGCCGCCGTTGGGAAATGTACTCGCACGCACTCGCCACGGATCCAAAACAAACTCTACGCGCCGTTTATGGGAACGACAACAGAAACACGTCGTGTTTCGCCAGAGCTTCAGGTAAAACTGTTGCTTCAGTGAACGCAAGCCGCCGAACCGAAGGCTGCTGGTCTCTAGTCTTGGTGGTGGCAGCAGCAGTGCAAGGCAACAGACCGAAATTACCGACCACCTAGCGTCGCGATCGCACCGTCTGTTGGTCTGAAAGTCGTGCAAAATGCCATCGTTTGCTGCTGCACCCAAGAATTGTATGGCATCGCCGTGTATAATCAATCTGAAAAAAAGCCATCAAAATCAAAATCTGATGATGGACATGAAATTAGAGGAAAAAAAATTTGAACTGAAAAATGAACCATGAGAGAGGTTTTGTAATTCAAGCAATGTTTGGGTGTATGATCAATAAAGTGGCATGGGGCTCGAAGAGCTTGCGATATACCTTTAGGCCAACAGCAGCGATACCTCAGCTCAGCATCGAGATCACATTGTACAGAACGAAGCAAAAAGGTGAATGGTTCCGAAAGGAATGATTACCGTATTTGAACAGGGGGAACTGAGAACAGTATTGGTATGCTGAAAAAAAAAACGAATGTTATGAATTCTTTTGCAGGTTTGCCCTTTATGAAATTATGAAATTAATCTAAAGTTATTAAAAAACTATCTAACCTTTTCACTTTATTTTATTTATTTTCTTTAATGAAAATGTTCCAAGCGGGTCGTTTATCTACTTGGAACCAAGTAGCGCAGTGGTCCAGAATGCGAATTTAGCTGGAAAGATACGTTTTCAGCCTAAGTTTGTAGTTTTAGAGGAAAGTTGTCTTCTACAAAGTTGTTTCTAATAATAAGGCCCTTCTTTTGGAATAAATGGAAACTAGGGTGGTCCTTGTTTTTAGAGAAATCGAAAATCTACCTCTTATATTTGCAGAAATAAAGGCATATATTCTTCGAAACAGTTGTAGATGAATAAATTTTAAGCAACTTTGGTTGAAATTTTTTTCTGTAGCCTTTGAAATGACTGAATTAGAGCAATTTTTCCTACGTAGCTTACACAGAAAAAAATAATCACTTTTAACAAGCGCGTAAAATTTCCCCTCGTTTAATTCCAAGCCAAAGGAGGCGTAAACAACGAAATTGTTTGCAATCTTTCATGCGCCATACAACAATGTTTGCAATCTTTAATACTAGGCTAGATTCAGGCGTTATCTAGCTAAAATTTACATGAAATATCCCATTATTTTCTAACAAACCTAGCATTCCCTTTATGTGCATTAGATAACGCAGAAAATTCAATGTTTCTTTCTATCTGTGTAGGGTGTCCCAATAAAAATCAGTTATTTTGCTCTAACTTTTTTATTTCAAAAAGGGTGTAATTTTAAAAGCAAATCGTAAATAGCTCGGTAACGGTAAAAGATATCGGCAAGATTTACGAGTCAAAAGTTACATCTTTTAAAGTTCTAAAAACCATCTGGGGACAACTTTGTTGGAAAATTTGAAATAAAATAGTTAGAGCATTAAACTTGCTTTTTTGTAGGGACACTCTAAGCTATCTAAGAAAACTGTCCTGATGAAGGTCTCTACTTCCGATATTATTTATGAGTAATTTCCCTATTGGATTTTTTTGCTGTTTGATTATAGTAGCTTAACGGTTTTCAGTTAGAAGTGCTGTTTCGTAGTTAGTGTTTGGAAAGAAACACAGATACTCTAGTAAGAACTTGTTGATGAAATCACACGGTGCAAACGGTGCAAATCAGAGGTAATTAATAATAATTGTGAAATGTGACTTTTGCAGTGAATTCTCCAAAAACTTCACGGAAAAGGAAGCTAAAACCATTCTCCAACAGCTGCAAGAGAGCTCAGCTGAACTATCTGTGGGAAATAAAATCAAAATTTAACACCGAAGAATTGGAATTGCAAGGGCAGAGGGTCGTCGTAATTCTGGAAAGGTGTTTGAAAAAAATGCGAAAAATCCAGAATCAGATCTTGCAGACTCATTTACATCTGAAACCAGTCATAATACCACTGTATAAATGTTTCCCGAAAAAGCAATCGGCTTCATATGCCGAAATACATGGACGTACGAATTACTACCATGGAGCAGTATTAATCTATACCCGTCGTACCATAGGCGTAGCCAGGATTTCAAATAGGGGGGGGGGGGGCGAGTTTTTTTTTAGAGAGAGAGAGAGAGAGAGAGAGAGAGAGAGAATTACATCGTCTCCAACCAGTGGTTGCACATACTGAACTATTAAAATTATCGGACACTTAACGGACAATACAACGCCCGGTGGACCAGTAGAGTAGGGTCATTTTCATGTTCCGACAGATGGAGCGGGAATGGAGCCCTATTTATGTGACATTACGCCTGAATGCTGGTGGATTATCTTCTCTACTCTCACCCAAAGTATTTGACAATACCCGTCCGTTTTTTGCAACAAGATTAAACAATTCTAGGCTTGTTCTGGAATAAAAAAAAAAACGATTTTAAAAACTTTCGATTTTTCCCATGTTTTTAAATCAAACCACATTGAATGCCAAACATTTAACGGGTCATGTTGGATTTTTGTATAGAATAACCACCGAATTTGTTTGCAGTTTGTACTGAAAATGTACTTTTCATCCGCGACCCTCTCACCCAAAGCAACACAGAAGAAACACCGTTTTTTAATCACCATGCTCACACCGTTTGAATAGATTATATTTTTTTAATGGTTGTTCAAATAATAAGTGATTAGCTTTTAACAAACATACATTTTGAGTTTTGGTGGTTTATAGCTTATGGTTTGTGTCCCCTTTGCTCACCTTTAGTATAATTATTTTATCTGGTATTTTCTAAACAGGAACATCAAACATAACCTTTTAAAACGACGTAAGTAACAAATGAAAGCAAGCTGTGTTTTTTGTGCTGAATTGTTGCTACTTGCATTCTCAACACACGAGTAGTTAGTAAATAATTTAAGAAATTTTATTCATCAATGACGAAAAGAAATTCATATGCGTTCCAACAGCTATTCCTCAATATTTTAAAAATAATTTATATACACATCTGCATCTGCGTTTTGAAATTTGAACCGATTTATCTGATATGATCCAACTGAAACACATTCTGTCGAAACACGGTATATGTAGCAATCATGTGTATCTGAGTAGTATGAAACCAAAACAGTGTATCATTAAATTACATTAAAATTGTTGTTCAAATTCGAGAAATACAACCATTTTGCATATTTTTCTATTCGTGGTTATTTCAGCTGCATGAAAAAACATTCGTTTTGTTTTGTTTGCTTGTTTTTTTTTTAATTACATGCTGGAAAATATTATACTTACTTTTGAAAAACTTTCGAATGTCCATTTATGGTACTTCTGGATAAAATGAATCAAATAACTGCTTTAGACTGCTTATTATTAAAAAAAAAACCGTATGTATTTTACCCGATGATTCGTTTTGTTATGAAGGTTCTTCTGTTTATAAACACGCGCAGAACCATCGCTTATTCTTCCGGTCTTCCTCTAAACTCTCCACCGATTGCTTGTCGATCTGCCAAACTTGGAAGACATCTGCATGGAGTTATCTCAAATTATAATAATCCGTCCAATCTATCACAAAACGTTGCGATTGGTTGAGCGGACTGGAGATAATGAAATCCATTTGTATAAGGCCAAGTCTCTCCCGGTTGGTATTAAACCGATGAGCATGGATATCAATAGAAACATAAAGTTACCAAAAGGCACAAAATGCATCTACGGACTCTTATTTTTACGAAATCCCTCAATTTCAATTTTTAATGGATTAGCATAGATTGTTCATTAGACACTTCAACTTGATTGATACAGTTATTAGTTACAGCAGTGCAATAGATTGTAGAATACAGTAGTAAAAATTGTAAGTTACGAAAAAAGAGTTTGGTTCGAGCATCGGCTGTGAAAGGTTGTGTCGATGCTTTATTACGCACTATTTTCCTACAGAGCCTGGCGCGTTTCGTGTTGTTTCGGTTATCCATAATTCGGTGTAACGAGTGATCGAGTGAGCACAGTAAGAGAACAACAAAGCGTCTCTCAAGCGTTCATAAAATTATCCTTGTTTTCCTAACGGAAAACCACCATCACACCTTGTGAGTTGCTCCAATAGCATCCTTATTATTGGTTTAACTCAGATCAAATCGGATTTCCAACATTATAAAAAATCACCTTGTTTTTCCGATGAAAAAACACCATTACACTTTGTGTGTGGCCCCAATAGCATCCTTACTGTTGTAATCGGTTCGAATCAGAAATCGGTACTAGTATTTAAATATTTTACTAAACGAAGCGTGAATTCAGCTTATTGTTTACCAAAACGAACCCTGCTGCCACCCAATCTTGTCATCCAAAATCCCAGTGATTTCTCGTGGAAGTGCGGCGGTGGTCTCGGCTTCCAATAAAACGTCCAAATAAACGTTAACGCATTCCTACCCTTTCCTTATTTGACCTGCATTCGGGCGAGGCTAGCGCCGGTATTGCCTTAGTTTGGGATCACCAGTTTTACACATTGAGCATGTTTGCATCATCTGTTGATCTTCTGAGTAATAACAGCTGAACTGGCAGTAACGGAATAACAAATTCGGGCGGTCAATTATGCTCATTATCCTGCTCATGCTCATAAAAACGGATAAATTATTTGAATAGGATAAGACAACTGAAACTTCTCGCCCTGACTAGCTTGCTGTTCTGCTTCTCACACGCTGAATCAAACTGTAAGATATGATCAACATATATTCTCAATAATACGAAACTACAGTACCCTAAAACGGGGAAAGCGGGGTAACGGGGCGGTTTGACCCATGCCATGAATAGTTCAAATAAATATTTTTCGTTGATACTTTTTCTAACTATCAACTGTGTTTCTTAATCTAGTATTATTTGGCTTCTGAAAGCTATAGCATAGGTTTCAATATTCAGTTTTTTGATTAACCAAGAACTGAACATTTTATTGAGCATAGCTTTTTCAACTTTCAGCTAGCGGGGAAAAAAATCAATCAATGCTTATCTAATAGCTAACATTACAGATTAAGAGATATTTCCCTAGTAGCACATTTGTTTCAACCCAGTAAAGGTGACTGCTCTGTGACTCAATTAAGTCACAATAGAGCTGCTGAAACCAAATTTGACTGTTGTGTGCTGTTTGGGGTTTTTAGATACTTTAGGCTACATAGGTTGGGTTCTAGGTTAAAGGAAAAATATTGTAATAAAATTGTTACTCGTAATTATTTAAAAACTATTATATAATTACAACTTTTTTCTCATGGATGTCAATTTTTTACGCTTTTTTGCTACAACTTGTTACAAAATCGAGGCAACTTCGCGTAATTTGGCTTTTTTATTTAGGCAAAGGAGCAATCTGACAAACATCCCAAGCAACACAAAATCGTCATATTTGGTTACAGTGACTTGATTGTGACTTAATTGAGTAGTATTGGAGTAACATCAACTGTATTGCAACAAGTTACCTTGCAACCTTCTAGAGATAACAAATAAATAATAATATATTGAAACAAATAATAATATTCTAAAAATAAAATCAAAACTTATTATATAACTATTTTATTTCAAATTTGCCTACAAAGTTGTCTCCAGATGGTTTTTAGAACTTTAAAAGATGTAACTTTTGACCTATACATATTGCCGATATATTTTACCGTTAGCGAGTTATTTACAATTTTCTCATAAAATTACTCCCTTTTCAAATGTGGTTTACTCAATTTAAATAAAATAACTATTTCCAGTTTTCAAATATAATATGCAATAATATAAAACCTTCCAAATGCAGTTGAGAAATATTTTTTCCGTCTGCCCCAATCAGAGAGATCAACATTATAAAATGTCCTATTTTTTTACAAAAACCATAATAACTTTTCTTTGGCATACGATAGCGAAGATTTCAATACATCAAAAATTGCATCTTTTATTGTTTTAGAATCAAAAGGCACATAGCTTTGCCGAAAAGTTTGAAATAAAAAAGTTAGAGCAAAATAACTGATTTTTATAGGGACACCCTAAGCTGCGTAGGAAAAATTGCTCTGATTCGGTCATTTCAAAAGCTACAGACAAATTTGTTCAACCAAAGTTGCTAAAAAATTTTTCATCAACAACTTTTATGAAAAATATATGCTTTTATTTCTGCAAATAAAAAAGTTAGATTTCCAATTTCTCTGAAAACAAGGACCACCCTAGTTTTCATTCATACCAAAAAAAGGGCCTTGTTATTAGAAACAACTTTGTAGAAGACAACTTTGCTCTAAAACTTCAAACGTAGGCTGAAAACGTATCTTTCCAGCTAAATTCGCATCCTGGACCACTGTGCAATGCAACTCCAGTAATTATTCAATTTAGAATTACTTATTTTTGTATTGACCATTACAGTGCACACTAGTCAATAATGCGAATTTAGCTGGAAAGATACGTTTTCAGCCTAAGTTTGAAGTGTTAGAGCAAAGTTGTCTTTGTCTTTGAGTTGTATGGTACGGGACGGGTTTTAAGCAGTTTAGTCAGCATCTGAGACATTTGATGAAGCTGCATGTAACCTATAATTAGAACTGCCAATATTCGGACATTAATCCCTCTGCTTACGTCTGGTCTATCGGAACATACCTTCAACAACGAGCATTAGGCTCAGAAAATTTCATAGCCATAGAATAAAGTTCCCAATTGCAGGGACTTTTTAAAAGCATGAGGATTGCTTTCCGATTAAAAAAATGTTTTCTTTAGCTCCTCAATCTGTACATAAACTAACAATATTGTATGAGTGCGATTCTGTGCATGTGTGCGAAGGCGAAATTAAATAGGCCAGTTCACGATTTGCTGCAAACGTCAATTTTCTCAACCCGCTCCTTCGTTTTACCCATCCGCTCTCGAAAACAATCAACCAAAACATGTCGATTGCTACGATCACAAGCTCGTCTACTAGCATGCTATGAAACAGACCTACACGAACAAACTTTTAGTTTGTCATTGATCTTGAGATTGGCAATTTGAATTTCTTATTTCATTTACTTTCACGCAAATGTTAGCCAAAGCGACTGTGACGACAAACGGGATGCTTCGTTTAAAAACAAACAAATGCAAGAGACAGCAGGCTTCACGTTACATTACCGGTGCGCTATATTCATGGTTAACAAAGAAGAGAGGAAACATGGGCTCTCTCAAAAGCAACAGTGATGCCATAGCTGCCGCTCAACAGCGAAGCATTATTTATCGTTGGGTACTATTGGACAGCTTCAAAACATATTTTTTTATTGCAAATGATAGTGCCAGATGATGGACAATATAATCATAAGCATAGATCAACCTCCAATGACTGGAGGAAACATGAAATAAATAGCGATTTCAGATTATCTAAATATGTAATAAATTTAACTCAATGTTCAACATCACATTCTGGCAACAAGCCTAGTTGTGAGAGAGAGCTGATGAAGACATGCTCTCCGGTACACGCGATGCAAATGCAAAATACACAAAGGCAACATTTGAGCGAACTTCTTCAGCAGGTCAGAAACTGATGGTTTCTAGATGATGTATTTTAAATCTTCAAAATGACAGTAATAAATTGGTAATCAATCATGATTCATACATCGAATCATTGGCCCAATAGATAAAGCTTATGATCGTATCATAAAAAATGAAATAATTTGGAAAATGTAGGAGTTATAGACTTATTTCCTAACAACTGATTAAAATAGTGACTCCTGATTAAGCCGTTCCCTACCCTATTTGATATTATTACTGTCCGAAAGCAAATTCGCGCTCGCAGCGTTCCGGTCTGGTGTTTCCCGTTGACGGGTTCATCGGTTTCTGTGGAAAGGCAACTATGCCGATCGGGTTGGCGGAGAGGCACAAGTTTATCTGGCAGCCGTGTTGGAGTACCTGGTGGTGGAAGTTTTTGACCCCAGCCTCTAACAACAAACGAATCCTAGTCGTTCCGCGCTACTTGCAGCTGGCCATCCGGAACGACGAAGAGCTCAGTAAGTGCGTGTGAAGATCTCCCTGGATGGTGTCCCGGCTAACATTCACGCGGTGTTCTCACCGAAGAAACCCCAGATGAAGCTGGAAGAGCAGTAAGGAGAGCAGTAACTAGAAGTAGACCCAACCCAAATCAACCGTTCTTTTCAGGACGACCAATATAGTTGAGAAAAGAGTGCTACTTTTGAAAAAAAATATTGGTGAAATGACTTCAACCTATTGTCAGGGGGAAAACGAAGTCTTGTAGAGTTTTGATATTTTTGACAATAAAAATGAACATGATTGCACAAATCTAGATTGCTTAAATGTTCAAAGTGTTTAGATTTTGGATTGCACTCCCATACACTAAACGTCTTAGGTGGACCCCATAGTGGAAGCGATTGCGACGCGCCGTGACGCGATGCGACGCGATCCTAATCGAATCGATAATCGACGCGATTTGATACCCATAGTGAACGCGATTAGAAGCACTTTTCACGGAGGAAAATGAACCGAAAATCATCTCAATATCATTTCCATTCGCTTTGATAGATCCATCTTCCGCGATAATGCACACGAATTTTGAAAATTTTGGACAATAAGTCGAAGCGGTTTGGTTTCGATAAAAAAAAATCTAAAAAAGAAGAAGAAGATATATGATCGCGCGACAACGAGCGACAAACCAGTGCACGTCCTGTTCGATCGCAGGAAATCGCTAATCGCGTCGAGTCGCGTCGCGTCCACTATGGTGTGTTAGCTATGTTTTCGCTTTGTTTAAATGTACAGAGGTTGCTCGCGCGACATCGCGCGATCTGTCAAACTTCGCATCGCGTAGCGATCGCTTCCACCCTGGGGGCGCCCTTAGTCATTAGGGACACTTTTACCAATTGCATACGGTTTCTACTAGGTCTATGTACAGTGACCGGCGAAAAAAAAATCCATCGAGCCGTATACTAATCAGGCATAGATATCTTTACAACTTCGTATCAATAGCAACTTTCTTACCCGTACTGTACATATTTCGGTATCATTCATGAGGCTTAGCGTAAAAGTTTGAATATACATATTCATTTCAGCCAACTGCATGTGAAAAACGAAATAAGCTTGAGTTTACGGTATGTCAATAAAAAAGATCCACTAGGAAAAAAAAAATACTTTCCGTTTACATCCACTTGGCTTACCCCTTGTTGATCAAGCTTTTGACATTCCTTTATTTACATCCATCACAGATAATTGCTACAGTTGTGAGAAATAAGTGAGTTTAGCCCAAGTGACGAGTTTTTTAAGAATCGATCATGGGAGGAAAGAAAATAACAGTCCAAGTTCGAAATCTTATCGTGCGCGATTGCTCAAAAAACGAATCTCAGCGCAAAGTTGCCGAAAAGTATGGTGTACCACGGCTTACAGTGCAGAAAATAGTTTTAAAACACCAAAAGCTTGGAAGTGTCGCAGATCGAACAGGACGTGGACGCAATCGCAAGTCTGATCAACGCGAAGACACTAGAATCATCCGAGAAATTAAAAAGGATCCGTTTGTTACCATCCGTGCGCTCAGAAAAAAGCTAAGCCTTTCGATATCCGATCGTACAGTTCGGCGACGCATTGCTGAGCACGGTTTGAAAAGTCATTTTGCTCGGAAACGGCCGTTCATAAGTAGGGCGAATAAGGAGAAGCGATTGCGGTTTGCAAGAAACCATATAAATAAGCCACTGGAGTTCTGGAAACGGGTTGTTTGGTCAGACGAATCAAAGTTTGAGCTGTTCAACAGAAAACGACGACTGCGAGTTTGGCGGAAAAGCGATGAAGGGCTGAAGGATAAACATCTACAAGGGACCATGAAGCACGGCGGTGGAAATATCATGGTCTGGGGCTGTTTCTCATGGTTTGGAGTGGGGAATCTGGTTCTAATCAGTGGTATTATGACGGCAGATGGGTATATAGATATTCTGAACGAGAATATGGAAGAATCTTTGCTGAAAATGGGTCTGGAAGATAATTACACTTTTCAGCAAGACAACGACCCAAAGCATACGGCCAAGAAAACACAAGCTTTTTTCCGTGCCTGTCGGATTAAACCCTTGGAATGGCCTACCTAGAGCCAGGATTTAAACCCAATTGAAAATCTCTGGGCAATTCTCTACAATAGAGTCGAAAAACCCAAGTAACAAACAAGCAAACATATTTTGCGGCACTGGAGCAGGCCTGGAATGTGTTGGATCCACAACACCTCAGAAACCTAGTCGAAAGCATCCCGACCCTATTACAGTCCATCATTGAAGCGAAGGGAGGTCATATTGACTATTGAAGAGTTGATTCCAACTCTTTCGATTATTATTTTTTATTCATACATGAAGTGGATCTTTTTTTATGTCATACGTATTTTACTAAACTCCAATAGTTTTGTTTTTTATTTTATGCAAGGAATAAAAGTGATCGTTATTTTTGTACTGAAATGGTTCGTCTACGTTTATTTTTCAGAAACATGTATTGGAATACCCTACTTTTTCAATAATACGTGTTTTTTTTCTCAACAATAATACATTGATCAAAGGTGGATCTTTATTTTTGCCGGTCACTGTATGTACATATGTGCAAATGTCGACAGCATTACGGCTTCGGCACATATACACACATATACACCCAAACCGGTTAGTCTACGACTCTATAGCTCGAGTTGGGAAACAGCCGTTCAGATGCACGTGATTGGTTGATTCTTGTTTTGACGGCGCTTCACGTTTATTACTTTTTTATTATAGTAAAATGTAAATAGTTTCCAACAGTGAAATCAACGGTAATAAATGTCCCGATCGATTGAGGATAATTGTTTGGAAATTTTAAACATATTTCGAAACGCTCCAACTTTTCGCACTCGCAACGTGTACTCCAGTATTGAAAACACAGACGTAGTCTTACACCAAAGAGAAAGATTTAATTCCAAAGTGAAGGTTTCATTTCTAAAGTGGAAAATTGTGAAGATTTCATAGATTCCAAATTGTTTATAGAATCAGCACATTTTTTTCCAAATTTGTCTAAAATAATGAGTTTTGTGAATTTTTCACATCCGTTAATTGCTTCTCAGTGTAAAATTGTGCTCCTGGAAGCATTATGTAGTCCAGCTATGTTTTGTCATCCAGTATAATGCGCATGCGATTTAAATTTTTGAATGTATCGTTTATTAGTTTTTATATGCAAAAGTATGTTTGCCGTATAGATCTGTGTGCAGTAGATAATGCTGGTAAATACATGTTTCTTTCAAACTGTTCAGCTTAGGGAAACTGCCCACATATTAATCTCATTGATCCCATATTCATCCTACGATGAATCAAACAATTGGGCAGTTGAAGGATCGGTTTGGTTTTCTAATAATGTTTGCTTACGTTAAATAACTACAACAAACATTACTAACTAATCCTTCAACTGCCCAATTGTTTGATTCATCGTAGGATGAATATAGGAACAATGAGATTAATATGGGGGCAGTTCCCCTATATATGTTTCATTACTTTTAAAATGTTCATGTTGCTTAGAGGCGAACAAGTCCCAGGCTGGATGTCTCTTAAATGAAGAAACCTAACCTAACTTTACCATGCTCATGTTGATTGGATGAACTGGTAAAAGTACATAATAATAAAGCTTGCTACAAAATGTAAATAACCAACACTGCTAGGTGATTCATTCTCACCACTTATACGCTTCATACGCAGGAAACCACAAATCGTTTCTTGCTCAGACTGAGCTGTTCTTTTAATTTTAGTCACCTTATGACTGGTTTGCCGGTTTTTATCGAGATCACTCTAAAAGAATATGGTAGCTACAGCTAGCAACCTTAACCGGTCGGAGTTTGATTGTACTGGGCATAGTTTATGAACGATCACTAAAAAAAATGGTACCTTGTGAGGGAACAAAAAATATCAAGTATGTATGTATACTCTAGAATCATAAACGACACGAAAAGACTGTTGTCTTTCATACAGAATTCTTCTGCGTATACCTTTGTATGAAATTACGGAGAGTAGAACTGGCTTCTGACTTTGACGTTGAAAATTCACCTGTTTAGTAACATACGTCCAATAGAAATGGAAAGATAAATAGGAGCGATGTTGTTGCAAGAACAAAATGTATGGCGTTGATGCATTAAAATATATCTTTCGCTTAACATATCAATGATATAAACATAAATCCCGCTTTTCTAGATATCGAATCGTTACTCAATCTAATCCAATCATAATCCACCCACTTGTATTTCTACTGCCAAACGTTCGTGGCATAGCGCAGGAAAGAGCCCCGGTTACGACATAGTAATGGGAAAATTGTAGGTTAAAGATAATGAAAGGCCTCAATCTAAATTTCACGCGAGAGTCAAACGGTGGAAAAATAGCCGTACGGATTGGCGCCGGTTATGAGTGAGTGTGTGGTCGCAACTAGCAATCCGGTATAAATTTCCGGTGATATATCAGCTGCGGTGTGGCAATTGCTGCGTACCGTCGAGGAATGAGAAGTAACTGCTAGCTCAAAAATTTCTCTAACTTACCATCGTTAAGTGCCAACGCGAAATTCCCACGCATACCAGAAAACAATGTGCCGCGTCGTTTCTGGGATGTATGGGTTGTATTTTTCCGGCTTTCCGTTGAACTAGGATAGTTGGAATAAAGAAAATATATAGGGTACGAGAGTACATAAGCCCAGGATTTCAAGAAAAAGGCGAAGAAGTTAATGATAGATTAATGTTGCTTGACTTTTTGGCAGTAGTTACAAACATTGGAGTAACTTGAAATATCGTCTTTGGATGACCGGAAAATTCATGGTATGGGCGTAATTGCTTTTACATACAAACACGTCTTTGCCCATTTCTAAAACTATAGAAACGAAACATCGTAAACAATTTCATTCTTTCTCGCAAATTCGTAGAGGAAGCATCATTCAACCTTGTTATTAGTTTACTGATCTATTACTCCGTGATTCAATCTCTGCTGAAGTCTGTGATATTTTTTCGAGGCAATAGCTGACCGAATTTACAGTTATGTATTCCCTAGGGCCATCAACATGTGGGGGCCCCTTTTATTTTTGGTCCTAAGTACAGCTACGTTCATTAGACAGATGCAAATTTTTTAATGTTGTTTGTTTAAACAATCGTAAACAGCATCATTCAGTTTAAGCATATTTGATAAGAAACTGACACTGCACACGTCATTTGAAGTTTACATGGAAATCACTACGTAGGAAGTAAACTTTTCGTTTACTGTCTTCTCATTGGGTAGCAACCAAATAAACCACATGAGTCGACCTGATCGAAGCAATCAGTTGCATGTCAATGACAATTTTTTTACATTCATTCCTATTCAATTCTTCATTCAAACAAGACGTTGAATAAACTTCAAGCTAAAGGGTGGAACGGTCAAAAATTGGTCAAACATGATTAAGTGCACTGTGATTAGTTTAGTTAGTTAGTACCGCTGTTATATCCGCCTTATTTGATGCTGAACGCCAATTTTCCTTGAACTGTTTTTCATTTCCAACTGTTTTTTGAGTTTTCTTGAGGTTTCTCTTCACGATTGCCCAAAATTTTTCAATTGAGCGCAGTTCCGGCGAGTTTGGAGGATTTTTCTCTTTGGGTACGATTTGCACACCATTAGCGGTGTACTATTGCTGAGCCATTTTTCCGTAGTGACAAGAAGTGAGGTCTGACCAAAACAGCACGGAAACACCTATGTTTCTTCAAAAAATGACAAAAAATTGTTTTTGCAAGCATTCCATTCCTTGTCACAAACCTTTCGTTTTTTTAGCCCGCAGGTGCAAATCGGCTGTCAAACCAAGTATTTTTTCGGAAACTTTGACCTTTCTTTCTGCTTAAACTTATCTTGAACCTTTCCGTTTCCGATAGCCTTATCCAGTAACCTTTCCTTTTCCGGTAGCAATCCCGGTTGGGATTGTGTTTGAAAATGCTGGCCACTATTCTTCCGGTCATAGCGGCTTCCTGGTTTCGGTTTCCTCCGGATTCCGGCTTCTTGGCAGTCGTCAGACGTTCTTCGAATACTTTTATAACATTCGTCATGGTTGATTTGGCAATATTAAGCGATTTTGCCCAGTCGGCGTGGGAATAATTTTGATTTTGCTTATGCGCGTGCAAAATTTTGATACGCTGCTCTTCTTGCTTCGACGCCATTTTGACAACTGAATAGAAAATGGAAAAAACAAAATAGAGTCAACATTCCATACCCAAACACCTGCAAAATGAGGGGTGTTCAGGTTTTTTGAATGTACGATTAAAAAAAATACGTCATATTTGAGTCGACCAAGTTTTGACCGTTCCATCCTTTATTTTCACCAGCCTGGTTCGGTGAACTCAGTGCTAGCGCAATAACGTTGAAGATTTATTGAAGAAGAAAATTTGAATTTATTTCCCGGAGTAAAATTTCGATATTTGGAGCTTCAAGAAGTGGTTTCTTCTGGCCAAGGTCTTCAACAAAGAAAACCCAGATCCTGCCACTGAAGACTGGGATAAGAAGAATGAAACCTATGGTGGCAATCGGCGGAATCCAATCAGCTTGTCCACATTAGGAAAGCAAAGACCGCTGCCGAAACCTGGAAGAATTAGGAATATTTCCATGTTAAGCAGACTCTCAGCACCAAGGTCTCCGTCATACGTAGAATCTGTGTGTTACGACTGGAGAATAATGGTGACACGGAGGCCCATATCGGACGATCAGTGGAACTTTTTGACAAATTGAACGAACTTCCCAACAAACATCGGTGTTGAATTAGAGTTTGTTCAAGCAAATTTGGAGAAGCTATTCAGCAGTTTCTTCTAGAATAGCTGAATAGCTTCTCCAAATTTGTTTTAACAAGCTCTAATTCAACACCGATGTTTGTTGGGTTCAACCAAAAAAGGTGCTGGATCAATCCTAGCTTGTATCAATCATGTTCAGCAACCTTTCCGAGAAATACGATACATTGGTGACGGCATTGGAGGCAAGATCCGAAGCGGATTTAACTCTTGACCTTGAGAAGGGGAAACTCATTGACGAGTGACAAAAGCGAAGAGACCGCGGAAGTGCATATAATGATCCTGAAGCGGCTCTTCACACTGGTCCCAAGTTCTCGAAATGTTTCTTCTGTAAAAGATCAGGTCATCTGAAAGCAGATTGTGAAAAGTTCAAATCTTGGAAGCAAAATCAAAAGAAGAACCCGAAGGTAACTAAAGAGAAAGCAAAAAATGTGCAACAAGGCACCGATGGTGAAAATTGGAGATTTTTCGTTGGAGATTCCCAAGGCCAAGATGAATTTTGGAATCTGGAAGGTACGAAGGTACGCCATACGAACGCTGGTTTGGTCGGAAGCCAAGTCCCAAGCATGAAAGTCTGTTTGGAATAGATGCATACTGCCATATCCCTGATGAAAAGCGAGGAATGTTAGAAGAGAAAGCAGAAAAGTTGACATTCGTTGAATATAGCGATGAGTCAAAGGCTTATCGTTTGCTGGATATTCACACTGGAAAGGTAACCATAAGTCGTGACATCAAGTTCCTGCAATTCTCAAGTCCTGTACTCTGTATTGCCGTTTCGCCGAACGTAGATACCTTTGGTAATTAACCGTATCGTTACCCACAATGTAGGGCATGAGTCTTATGATGATGGTGAAGAAGTTGACTCCGGCGACGAACAGTAGTTCTCTGAAGACGCAAATGCCAGCACATCTAGTGACATTTGTTGGATTTATCATGGAGAATGAAGTCGAGCAGTTACGAAGGTCAACTAGGTCTATAAAAGGTAATGCCCCTAACAAGTCTGCGTGCAGTGCCGAAAATGAAGTTGAACATGAGACATGAAATGTTTAAGAAGCGTTGACATGTCCAGAAAGTAAACATTGGAGAGAAGCGATGACGGCAAACTTACAGTCCATTGAGTCACCCGAAACTTGAAAATTGGTTAACCTACCTCCAGGAAAGCCTGCAATTGGCTGCAAGTGGGTCTACAAGCAAAAGCGAGATTCCAATGGAAATGTACTGCGGTTCAAGGCGAGGTTGGTTGCTCTAGGTTTCAACCAACGCTACGGTACAGACTATTGTAGTGTTTGCTTACGTTGTGCGACAAACAACCTTTCAGACACTGATAAAGCTTGTACGGAATCAAATTGCACCACATTTAAATGGCTGTAACTTTTTTCACGTTGGATATTTTCTATTGAAATTTTGGGTGAAATTAGTTCAATTTGTATTTGTTTACGTTGTGTAAGTTTCACTATCAGATGTGCATTCGTTGTGAAGATGGAGTTGGAAGAACAGCAGCGGCGTAAAGAAATTTTGGGCACGTACCTCGAAAATCCGGATCTTTCTCATCGTGCCATCAGCAGGAAGCTGGGAATGGTACATTCTACGGTGTCTCGTGGTTTAAATCGGTACCACGAACGTTTGACCATCGATCGGAAAGAAAAAAGTGGCAAAAATGGATCTCCGTATAGTGTTAAGGATCACAATCGGGTAGTACAAGCTTTCAAGAGGAATCTCAACAGTTCAGGTCGAGATGTGGCGAAGAAACTGAATCTAACCAAAACTTTCGTGCAAGATGCGAAAAAACGTGATAGACTACACACGTACAAAGTCCAAAAGGTGCCTAATCGCGATGAACGCAGAATACGGTAGGTAAAACTCGTGCACGGAAGCTATACACCCAGATCTTGACGAAACCACATTGCCTCGTTATGGATGATCAGACGTATGCAAAAGCAGACTTCCGGCAGCTTCCGGGGCTCCCGTTTTTCACTGCTTATCATAAATTCTTATGATCTCTTCATATAATTCAGCAGATGTAAAAGTTTGCCAAAAAAATATATGATTTGGCAAGCAATTTGCTCGTGAGGAAAGCGGAGCACCCCATTCGTGACAACTGGAACGGTCAATGGGAAGGTGTACCTAAAGGAATGCCTCCAAAGGCGTCTACTTCCTCTTCTGAGATCATGTGACCTGGTCCTACGATTTTCTGGCCGGATTTAGCCTCGTGCCATTACTCGAAAGAGGTTTTGGAGTGGTACAAGGCTAAGCAGGTCAATTTCGTGCGGAAGCATCTCAACCCCCCAACGCACCGGAACTGCGGCCAATTGAAAAGTACTGGGCCATCATGAAGCAGGCACTTTGTAAGCATCCTAAGGAAGTGAAATCCTAGGAAGATATGAAGAAAAAATGGATTGCCACGCAAAAAAAAAAGTTGGTCCAAATGTTGCACAGGACCTTATGAGTAGTGTAAAAAAGAAGGTTCGTGCATTTGGATATGGAATTGAAATTGAATAAAACAAACATTGGTTGAACGGGCGAATTTTGCCGAATATTTGTGTGTGTCGCAATTTGATTCCGTACACCCTTTAAGTGTGGCAGCCAAGTGAAGAATGGTGATTCAGAAGTACGATGTCAAGACGGCATTTCAGTCTGCTCAGCAAACAGTCTGCCCATTCCTGGAATCAATGACTTCACGAGGTGCTGGTGTTCATAGCTAATCAACAAGGAGAGACTGATCCTTGCTAGCATCCTCCACTTGCCGGAGGCACGTCAATGGTAAGTGGAGTTACATGCTTAACTATGTGGATGACTTAACAGCAACTAGTTAAGACCAGTTGATCTTGGATACCCTGAAAAGAAGAAAGTTCAAAATCTAGCCTCGGAGACGTTCGGTGCAACTTGGGAATCAACGTAGAGCGTGATGAAAGCGGTAACTAAGACTGCATCAGTCAGTGTAAATATATAGCAGAAGTGATTCAGTCTGCAGGCCTTCACGATGCGAAACCATCAAAAATTACACTGGACCCTAGTTACGAAAAACACGGTATTGATGAACAAATTCTCCCGACCAACTAACTATATCAAAAGGTAATAGGACATCTTGTATATTTAGCGTTTAATTCAAGACCAGACATTTTGGCATCAATATTTTTATTAAGCTGGAGAACAGCTAGTCCATCGCAACAGGATTGAAACCGTTATCTGAAGGAGACTTGTCACCTGCAACTACGCTTGAGTTACAAGAAGGAACCATTCGAACTAGTTGGGTACGCCGACGCTGAATGCGCGGAATGCCGTGAGGACAGAAAATCAAACAGCGGATACATTTTCCAGTACGGCGGTAGATTACTTGGCCTTGTCACATACAATCGAGCGTATCTCTTCTAATGGCGGAAGCGGAACTTGTTGCAATATCGGAGGCGTCACAAGAAGCTATATGGCTACAACGACTGCTCAGGCAACCGAACAAAGCACATTGCAACACGTTTTCAATTCGTGAAGGATCTGAAGCAGAAGCAATCTGTATGCTACAAGTACAATCCCTCAGAAACAATGGTAGCTGATTTGTTCATCAAATCCCTCCTGAGGATCCAGCTAGAGCTACTACGAAAGATGTGTGGATTGACGCGACTTCAAAAGGACGACTCATGCTGAGGATTGGGTAGCAACCAAAGAAACAACATGAGTCAACCTGATCGAAGCAATCAGTTCCATGTCATAGTAACTGTATTGTTTATAGTCTAACTTTGACAATGGTATCAGTTCTTTTGCAAAAGCCTTGGCAAAAGCAGTAAAAATCCTACGTTCCATGGTAAAGGGTGACTCGATTATTATTGCGATACTTCCAAACTTATGCATCTTTTTTCATACTTGACCGAAATTGACCAACCTTTACAACCGCTCAGTAGTACAGTTGTCAGTAAAATTCCGTTCGAGGTACAAGAAAATCAGCAAACCGTTCGTGAAAGGATTTTATTCACCCATATAAATTCTGAGATTTGGCGTCGCGCCTTGGGAAAACCTTTGAATATACATCATTTGCCTGTCTCAAGGATCCTACAAAGATTCCAGCAACAGATGGCAGTTGACCATGAGCCAGGAGCTGAACAAAACCCGGAAATAAAGCCCAAGAAAACAAGAAAGCGCTGATTGCTCAATTCAAGCGTAATCCGAACATTTCGACGCGGGAATTGTCCAAAAAACTTGATGTTTCGCAAATTTTCGTCCAGAGGGCCATTCGGATTGAAAACGTACAAGGTGCAGAACTTCCCTAATTAGGACGAACGCCAGCAGAGTGTTGCCATAACGTGTGCATGAAAACTCCACACGAAGCTGCTAACGAAATACCGGTGCTGCGTCATTGATGATCCTAAATCCAAGCGGATTTTAAGCGGTTACCGGGACAAGAATATTTCACGGGTAAAGTCAAGTTTGCTATGGATTTCCGTTGATTTTCTTGGCCATATACACTTGTAGTAAGCTGAGTGAACCATTCGTGCACTAGCAGCACACTTATTGCCATTCGATTGAGATAACATAAATGTGACTTGTTTTAGTCATACTCAAGTTGCAGCAACTAATTATGACCGTAATGTGCTACGTGGGTGACCAAAAGCACCACAAACGGTGAAATTTACAAAACGGCTTTTGCCGTTTTTGAAACAGCACGATCAAAAACAATTGTCCAAACCCGTACAGGAGTTGCATGCGGTTAATTCTGTGGATTTTGTACCAAAAGATATGAACTCTCCTGTAGATAAATAACTGTAAATAACTGTAGCCGAATAAGAAATCAATCTAAAGTGTCGCAATAAATCATCGATTCCCCTTTATTTTCTTACTATCGCCTACACCCCGAGACGAAGAAATCCGCCATCGTGTACAAATCTACAAAATCATCGCCATGTTGGATGCAGGAAAGATCATCCTGCGCGACCAAAAAGTCCAGCAGAAGTTGAAGTGCAACAACGATAGGAAGGTGGTGAAATTCTTTGGGTCGAGAGGTCCTTGCAACCGGACAAACCATCAAAAAGTACCTCCAGTCCACTGGACATCGCCTCAGGTACAGTCTCGGAGTAGCGGGCCATCTCCAAGAAGCAGCAGATGAAGATAATGGTCAAGGAGATTTTCCCGGCGGACGCCAACTGGTAGATGGCCCTGGAGGGCAACGACTGGTTAGGGGTCATATTTTTCACGACGCTCACCAAGGAGGTGAGCAACGAGGTCAAGTATATCTCCCACACCAAGTTCTCGAAGAAAGTTCTCCAGCGGCTAGCCATCAGTAAGAAAATTATGTCGAAGCCACGTTTCTGTTCCCAGGGATTAAATGTGATTTACAGTTCTTAATCCCTGCTGGAAGAGGCCGCTTTCCTACACAGAAAAAATAATAATGAACTTTAACAAATTTCCCCTCGTTTAATTGCAAGCCAACCCAACAAACATCGATGCTGAATAACTGTTTATTCAAATAAATTTGGAGAAGTTGTTCAGCTTTTTCTTCTAGAAAGCTGAATAATTTCTCCAAATTTGTTTGAACAAGCGGTTATTCGACACTGATGTTTGTTGGAAAATTGCAGTCTAACAGGCTTAGCTTCTGTACGAAGTGTATTCTTTACAAAACGCTAATAAGACCGGTTGGTCTCTACTGGTTGAGACGATGGGTGTTAAGAATCATCTTTGGAGGAGTGCAGGAGTCTGGATGCGGCAGATGAACCACGAGTTCGCGCAACTTGCTGGCAAACCCATTATTCGTAAGGTGGTCAAATATGAACGCACACGCTGGGCAGGACATATTGCTATAATGCTGGATAACTTTCCTATGAAGATGGTGTTCGATGGGAATCCGGTTGGCACAAGACGACGAGGGGCACAACGAGCATCTTGCATCTTAGTTAGACCAAGTGGAGCTAGATCTAGGAAGTACAAGGTACCCACGGGATTTGAGAGGGGCATCTTAGAAAAAAAGAGAGGGTTTTTATTTGGTTGGGTTATTTATAAAGTATGTAGAAAAAAAAAAAAAAAAAAAAAAGAATTTGTTATTGTTTAGTGGGGAGGCTAATTTTTTAATTTTTTATTTTTTTGTGGGGAACATAATTTTTGTGTGTTGTGTGGGTGTTGTGGGGTTGTGTTTGTGTTGGATACCTCGATATAACGTAACTCAATTTTTATTTTCGTTACGTTATATCGAAGTTACGTTGTATCGAAGCAAAATTTTTTTTTACACAATTTTGTTTTATCTCTTTTTTTTTCTATAAAAGAATTAACGTAGAATCACTGTTATTTACCCAGCAGGGTGTTCCAGCCCTTCTTACCTATGTTTTTCCAATTTTTTTGATTTTTTTAAATTCTCTCTTTATTTGTTTTGATCCTTTGATTTGAAAATAAATTCTTATATTTTTTTTATCTTAGAACATTTCTTTTAGCAGTGTTCTTTTAATTTTTTTTGGCCAGTTCGTTTATGTGTACGGCTCAATCGCGTTAGCCTTACGGAGCCATAGGCAATGTTTGTGGGTTACCCAAAAAAAACTATTTCTTAAACAAACTAGAGTTCTTCTTCTTTCTTGGGGGCGATTTTATGGCACCTTCTTCTTGTTCTTTTGCAATTCTAGCCATCTCTTTTTGTTTACTTATCCCTGTTGACATGAATGCAGCAAGCTGTAACAACGCGCGATCGCGGGTATCCATATCCTTCGGTTCAGCGTTACTGATATCGTTATCCACCGGTATCATGACAGATTCCTCCATTTTGTTCTCCAGCACCTCTAGCGTTTCCAATTCGCTATCACCTTCAGCTTCAGATCCTATGTTGGCTGTGTCTACGGTTACTGCAGATCCGTACGTTTTCTTCCATTTACCGTTCTGTTCATTTTCTTGCCGACGGACTTTCGGCTGACTCTGAACATTCCGCTTGGGACAAGAAGCCATCAGATGTCCCACTTCTTTGCAGATGAAGCATTTATCCTTGTTGCCTTCGTAATACATGTTACCCTTCCAATTGGCGAAGTGCAGCGATGACGGGATTTCCTGCTTCACGTCCATGTACGTGCCTCGCACACCAGTGTAGGCGCGAATGCCCAGCTCCGCCGGAAACTTCTCCCGCACGATGCGTTTCACGTGTCCATATTTTGACAACACCGTAACGACCTCCTGGTCGGGAACCTCCGGTGGGAGATCGTATATTCGCACATGGCATATGTGATCCTGGGCATGCGACATGTGTACTTTAACCTTCTTTCCATTCGCATAATGGAATACCAGCTCGTCAGAGTTGGCGGTCAGCGCGTGCAACATCGACCGCTCAGATTTGAACTTGACGAGAAGGGACTTTTCATCTGCTATCCTATATGCAGCTTCAATTTCATCAAGCTCCGCATCCAAGCCTTTGACGAAATTTGCCACTTCACCTAAGCTTGGTTTATCCACTCCATTGCCGAAGGTAAATCGCACAGTATTTTTCAACTCGCACATTGCTGCTATAACAAAAGCGACCGGGTTGATGATGAAAGAACAATGCAAACTGATAACAATGCCGTATAGAAGAAGGCTATCGCACGAAGAAACAAAACTCAACCGTACCAATCGAAAGCAGAAAGAGAACTGTTGTGTTTTTTTAATGATGTATAAATAAAAATGCACCAAAATTTGATTACAGCTTATTCCATACTACGCAGGGGGTAATTCACTCCGCCACCATGTGTTAACACCCTTAAAAACACAATCCGACACACATCAAACTCACTCCTCACCACATGGAAGATACATTTATTTCTGGCACCACTTACGCGAATTGATTATTTGTTTTTGCACTGTTTGTTTCCCTCTCGCTTGCACTGATGTGATTCAGATGATGTTAGAATGTGGGTGAAGTAAAAGGTCCATGGTTGTCAGTAAGGATAAATTTTCGATTATAGTTATGACACCTTCCGACACCCTGAAACACAAACACAACGTGGCAGAGTGACTAATCTCCTGATATTACCATTCTTTAAACATAAAACTAGAACTCAATTTCACAACAATTCACAAACCAGTACAAAATAGAAAAACAATATTCCTACACTGAAGCCTTCTTACTGCTGTTTCTGAATTACGATGTCCATGACATTAGTACGTATCTGGCGCAGCGAGAACTGTGTAGTCAGTGGCCAATTGTTCTCTTCCGCGTATCTGATTACCAGATCGAACCCATTTAAGTCTGCTTCATCCAACACGTTTACATATTAGTCATCATCTCCAAAACTCGCAGATTGTGATGCTTCTTCCTGCGTTGACATTGACTGCATTGTGTCGTCACCGGCATAGGAATGTCTTCGCCAGCATCTTTGTGAAGAACACTTGCAATGATCTCATCATCGTCCAGCTTTTCGAATCCGGCATCCTCCTCGTCGATTTCTTCGGTCTGTACTATCTTCTCACCTTCTCATGCTTCTCGGCGTGTCTCTTATGATGGACAGCGGTGCATCATCCTCATCCTCGATTTCACGGGCAGTGTAAAGCATGTTTCAAGATTTGCGATTCGAGTCAGCTGGAACTACCTCCCTCGCTTGAGCAACCCAAAAAGATGACGTCCATTATGTTGTGCTTCTTCACGCACTCGTCAAACTCTCCTCCACGAATTTGAATTTCCTGCATCATCAGCTTCCTGAAGCGCGTCTTAATCATCTGAATGATATTCTGATCCATAGGTTGAAGAATGGCGGTGGTGTTTGCAGAGAGAAAGATAGTAAAAATTGACCCATCGACAGTTTTTAGCTCATCTGCATTGTAATGAGCTGTGCAATTGTCCAACACAAGGACGGCTCTTAGAAGAAGTCCTTTTCACTTGAGGTAGGCGGTCACTTTCAGGACGGATTCCCAAAAAAAAACACTCTTTAAAGAGCTCCTTTTCTATCGTCCAAGCGCTCTTGGATGCCCTGTAGTATACAGGCAACTCCTTAAGATTTTTGAGTGCTCGAGGTCTGTGAGATGTTCCAATCAACATTAACGGTAATTTGAGCGACCCATACATGGTACATCAAGGCATGAACGTGATCCGAACTTGGTGTCTCTCTCAACATATGTTCATGTGGGATATTTTTTGAAAAAGAGCCCACTTTCGTCAGCGACTATTAGTACACGACACGAGTATTAGTACACGACACTGAAGAAGTCTGCACATTGTAGACGAAATACGCGTATCTGTCAAGATAAGCAATAAAGGTAGTTGGAATTTAATGGAAATTACTAATCATTCTTCTTATTTTCTAGTTACAGGTATTCCACTAAAAAGCTCACACTCTCCATAATTCATATGATTTAAGTTGCTTACACATGTCCTTTGAATATTTCATGGCATAGATGGTAGATGCAGACCGAACTTTGTACTTCTTCATTATTTCATTCAGCGAAACACCATTTCCAAGATTTTGAATAATTTTTATTTTATCCGCTAGTAGTAAACCAACACGGTTATGTTTTTTGTCTTGTTTACGCGACATACGATCCATTTTTCAAAAAAACCTCCGATTTAGTCGACCTTCTTGAATTATGAGTTGTGCAATAATAAAAAAGTTTTAACAACTTCCTACTACATACACAAAAACAAACAATCCACAGAAAACAGATGTTTGACGTCATATACAAACCATGTTGAAGCATTGTACACAACATCGCAAGCAACTTTACACTAAACCTTCCCAGATAGCGGAGCTTAGTACAATTGAATCAGCCAAGTCCCTTTTCCTACTTCAATCGTACTTCCCGTCCTAGTACAATCGTACTTCAAATGCACTTCAGATGTTACAACCGATGGACTTGAAATGTCAAAATAGCTAGCCTTTAATTTATGATCCATCATAAGAACCTTTCCCGGCCCCAAAAACTCCTGCATACAAATTTTCACGCCGATTGGTTCAGTAGTTTCCGAGCCTGTTAGGGCCAGACAGACAGATAGACAGACATAAATTTATTTTTGTATTTATAGATAGATAGATAAATCACGTTTATAATTTAAACTGCCAGTAATAAGGGCAAAGAAAGTTACGTTATATCGAGGTAAAAGTTACGTTATATCGAGTTACGTTATATCGAGGTTACGTTATATCGAGGTTACGTTATATCGAGGTATGACTGTAATTTGCTTATTTTCGTATTCCTGAAGGAAAAGAGGGAAAGGAGTAGGGGGGGAGAGGGGGGGGGTAAAGGAGTAATTCTTGAGGAAGGAAGAGAAGGAGGCCGGGTGGGGAAAACAACCTCCTTTTTGGGTGTGGAGAGTTAGTAGTTGGGGTGGTGGAAGAAAAAAAAAAAAAAGGTGTGGTTTTGGGGGAAAGGGGAGAGGGGGAGGGGGGCGGTTGAGGGGGGGGGGGGGGGGGTAGATTGGGGGGGGGTGGGGGGGGGGGGGGGGGGCCGGGGGGGTGGGGGACGGGGGGGGGTAAATTGAGGGGGGGCCGGGGGGGTGTGTTAGGTTTTGGGGGGGAATTCACAAGCAACTATATGATCTAGCAGGAATTTGCAGCTGCGGCCAGAAGACAAAGGTTCACTGAGAAAATTGTGAACTCGGAGGTTTACACAACCGAATGTCTCCGGAAGTAAATTCTGCCCTTTATCCAGTCACATGATGGTGTGGTGACATTTTGACCGGATCTTACGAGTTGTCATTGCAGACGGGACGTACAACAATGGTACAATGATAACGGAGCTCAATTTGTTCCGTAATCCACTCAATTGGGGGAGGTAGCTCATCAAAACTTCCGGTCCGCCTCAAGGCATTTTGCTATGAGGTACCAGGTGGGTCTCCACCGATTGCCTGTCTGCAAACGTCTGCATTGAGTTATCTCAAATTATAATAATCCGTCCACTATATCACAAAACATTGCGATTGTTTGAGCGGATTGGAGATAATGAAATCATTGGGTATAGGACCAAGTATCCCCCGGGTGGTGCTAAATTGATAAGCTTGGTCATCAAAGCTGCCAGGAGACGTGAAATGCATCTACGGTCTCTTATTTTTATCAGGTCCCTCAATCGTAGTTTTGGATAAAGTAGTGCGGATTGTTCTTTATACTGTATTACAACAAACAACAATTACAACTAAATGTACTATTCTGTAAATTTTAAATTTCAATCTCAATTTCAGTGAGCGAGATAAAGCGCTATAACCTTGGCAAATTATTGCCAGACTTTTGGTTCAAATGCCAAAAGTCCACCCACCTGCAAAAGGAGCATACACTAATCTCCAGCATCTATGCTCCCAACGATACAAATTATCACATCATTTAACTCTATATGGAAACGTTTGGTACAGGAGGTCAACGCTTTCTTCCGCTTTCTTTATTCGAAGTAGTAGAGCGATTTTAGACACTCTTTCTGGAATCGCTCTATTGCTTGGAGTCCTCTCTGCGGCACATGCTACGCAGTTGGCCTGGCCGGTGACAAAAAAAAATGATACCATCAAAAAGTCGTCATTTTCCAGGATGCTTTCAAGAATTGGCTGCGTTAGTATGAGATTAGATTAGATTAGGTTAGATTAGAAACCCGCAATCCGCTCAATTGGCCCCAGTTCAGGTGCATTTAAAACTACTGGGCAATTATGAAGAGAAAACTGAAGGCAAAAGGTACAGTCATCATAACGACAGCTGAGATGAAAATTCGCCAAATCAGTGGGCGAGACCGTTGTGCGCCGCTTGACGGGTCGAATCAAGGAATGTATAGAAAATAAGTTATCCACGTACATTTGCGTTATACGCGTGTACACGGTGTTCAATAAGTTCGGATACACTTTCAAAATTTGTTAAAAAAATGAAAACATGTTTTTTTATTTTTTGGATTTATGTTATTGAAAGCTATGTTTACAAGGAACGTTTACAACATTTCTCTTGGAATGACCCCCCCTTTGTACTCCTTAACGAGCTTCAAACGTTTCTCGAACGCGTCGCAGGTGGCACGCACGGACTGCATGTGCATTTCGTCCCAGATTTTGAGAATTACCGTCTTGAAATGATCCAAAGTGCTGACCTTGTATTCGTTCAGCTTCGCCATCATATAGGACCAAACAAAAAAGTCGAGAGGATTCAAGTCCGGGGAGCTGGGAGGCCACAAAGTTTTGTCCAGAAAGTCGGTTAAATTGTCCCGACACCAGGCTTGAACCACATTTGCCGTATGGGCTGGTGCACCGTCCTGCTGGAACACGTAGTGCTCATCGCCGTAGAGGCTTCGGAGACTGGGGGCAACAACCTTTTCCAAAACCTCAGTTTTGTAGTACGCCGCGTTGATTTTGACGTTTTTTTCAATAAACACCAAGGGTAGCTTACCACGTTTGCATACTGCCCCCCAAACCATCACCGACGCGGCACTTTGGAACCGAGGGATGTTTATATTGGATTCAGGAATGCTGTCCCTCGATGGCGCCCACACCCGGTCATTTTGCACATTGTGCGGCTGCTGCAGCACGAACAGTTTCTCGTCCGAAAAAACAAACTCCTGACCAGCGTGCCGAGAGAGGATCCTCTTAGCTCGATCCAACCGCTTTTTGCTGGTAGCCTCCGAAACGCCATGGACCTTACGTTTTTTGTAAGGCCTGAAACCAAGGTCCTTGGTGAGTATGGTGTGAGCGGTTCCAATGGAAACGTTGAGATCTGCAGCCGTTTTCCGGATTGAGCGGTTCTTTTTGCGGCGAATTCGCTCCCTCACGATCTTGATGACCCGTGGCGTCCTCGCTGAACGCGGCCGACCGGATCTCGCACGGTCATTGGTCGAGGACGTCTCCCGGTATCGCCTGATGGTCGTGTAGACAAAGTTCCGATTGACCCCATGCGATTTCAGCAGCCGGAATATATCGCCGGGTCGCTCACCGTTCAAAAAACGCTTAATTACGAAGTCCCGATACTCTTTCATCGCGCGTAACAAACAAACAACAACTAACAGAATGTCAACACCGCGCACATTCGGTAGCGTATGAATGAAGCTAAAGCTGACACCAATACCAATGCAGAATATGTACATGGCGCATACCTACGCAATGATGAAAACTTGTATTCGAACTTATTGAACACCGTGTATATGTGATGGTGTTAATGTGTTCATCATAGCATGCTGTGCGTTTGACTGCCATGTTTCATTTGTTCGCTTTTATGCACGGTTTAAATTCTTCGTTTTGATAATGGCGCGCATTGAAAAAGACGTGAAAATGTCGGTTAAATTGGAGAAGTTTGGTCGAAAAGTGCTGGTATGGCAAGCACTTTCTACCATTTTTTACTTTACCGGAACAATCAATGTGGAAATCTATCGATTCTGATCTATTTATATCAGAAGCATAGTACCCCTCCATTATTTTGGCCGGATTAAGCGTCGGCGCATTACGCCAAAACAACTCTCAATTGGCTCACGGAAAAGGGTATATATTTCGTTGAGAAAGACATCAATTCGCTAAATTGCCCTCAGCTTCGGCACATCAAACGCTATTGGGCGATTGTGAAAAAGGTCTTCAAAAAGACTGATAAAGCAGCTGAGAATATGCCGGAGTTCAAAAAAATTGGGCTAAGATGTCAAAAAAATGTGATGAAACACTTATCCGGTACTTGATGAAAAGTGTTCGATCAAAAATTCGCAAATTCGTGAAAGAATAATATCAATATCATCCGGTCTTCACAATGTTCAAGTTCAATCCCGTATAATAAAGAATCATCCATTTCTAGCGTTTTATTTTCATTAGGGCGAATCTAAGCTTGAGAGACTCTCTTTGATTACTTGCTCTTTCATTCATATTCCAATCACCATGACGTTTTTCATTCTACTTTTTGTAGAGTATGCTAGCCAGCACTGTTGTGTTTCGATCTGTACTAAAGGATCCCTCGAAAGTTTTATAATGGCGCTGTAATAAATGAAAGAGAGCGAGACCGGAGAGAATCTCTCAATGTTAGATTCGCCCTAATGAAAAAAAAAACCCGAGATTTGTTTGAATAAAACATCATTTTTTTTAATGATTTGAAAGTTATTATCGACACAGTCCTTTACGGAAAAAATCGAGAATTCCTCCAAAACCGCAATGTATAATTTGTTTGGTTTTTTTTCTTAATAAAATAGGAATAGTATGCACTTTAGTGAAAACTATTTTCAAATCGGATAATTTAAATCAGAAATAGACCCAAATGATGTTGTTCCATTACTATGTGGGCCATGCTTTATCCATAAGCGAAACATTCCAACTTTTAGCAGATTATACGCACGGTACACATTCATGGTGGTTTGCAGATCATGTAGATGATAGATGTAGAAGTAGATGATATTGAGTTGAAAATCTATTCCAGGTTGTTCAAGAGCTCCATGGAAATAGGTTGATTAGTCTTCGAAAAATAATGAGAGAATGAATGTTTGGATGAACTCCTCAACCCAGCAATCAAGTGTCCCATGCGGTGATCGGAGATGGGAATTGACTTCGGTTCTGCGGTTTCGTTGATTGTCAAGAAAAATCACAACCCAAGATTTCCCGTCAAACGAAACGCATGAAAAGGATACTTTCTTTTAAATTGTTAATTTAAAATAAATCAATCGATTATTACCTTTATAATAATATCTTAACAAATTCTATTATCAGAAAATAATAACTGTCAGAATTTAAACTGTATAACATCATTCTCAAGGGAGGAGAACGGCGTGGGCCACTTCTACAGGTGTGTAAGTAAATGAGCCGAAGTTACATGGTTAGCGTATCTTCAGCGTGTGAATTCACTGTTAATCTTATTTATTATGTGAACATAATAATATTGATTAAGTAGAATTATTCGGTATTTGTTATCGGATCACTTTTTCTTAATTCCACTATGCTTATGTTTGTGATTAAAATATTCCGCTAAAGCGCTCAAAATATGTTTCAGCTATGTCAATCATACTTTGCAAGTTGCAATGTGATTTGACAAACATTTATAGCATAACAGTTTTTGAAGCATTTTGTGGTTGATTTGCAAACACGTTTCCAAATGACTATTAAAAATTCATTTGCTGTATTATAGCAACAACAACAAAAACCTAAAAAGCTTTGTTGAACTGTGATTGCAAATAGCCGTTAATTGAAATACTCTATGTTAGCTTATTGTGAAATTTAAACATCAATTTGGCGCACAACTTTCTTTGAAAAAAAACTGGCATCAAGATGATCTAGTGACATATTTTATAAACGTTGATTAAAAGTTACATAGTTACAATAATGCTCACTCATAAAAACATTCATGTAGCAGAATATAAAATGATAGCATTTCGGGGGCAAAAAACTAGCTAATAAACTTCGTCTAGTGAATGAAAAGAAATTCGTCATAGCTCTGTTGTAAACATACCAAATTTGGTAACAAATTTTGTTCCGCCGTATTCAAAGTGTATTATTAAAGTTGTCTAATGGAGCAAGATTTATCATATGTTGAGCGTGGGATAGCAATGGCCACAGCCCATGCTGAACAGTGGGCGGGTTTGTTATCGACATTGGCTTGTAACCGAGGTGTCTTATTGACTTACATATACATAAAACCGTCCGTCAGTCATCGTCGATAGCGTTGAATGCCTTGATAACGGCTTAAACATGCTTCACAGCAGGGCAGGTGGAAGGACGCGATATGCGCCTCGTGCGCGTTTGGCAGTCGATTGAGCTGCGTTATGAATAACGAAGAGATTTTCGCTTTTCTTTGCTTACCAACGAATGCGGTATCGATCGGGGAGAGTGAAGAAACACGACTTCGACATTTGGCGATTATTTTTTGTTTCTTCGATGTAACACAATGCGCCACCACCGCAACGCACGCTGCACCTATGATAAGGTAGCACAAATGCCTCGAATGCATAATAGATATGTGCGTAGGAAAGGCATGGGAGCAATTTTCACTTCCCAGGTGAAATCGTTCGAGTGGCTGAGAGGGTGTTTGAAGTAGTTTGGACCTTTGTTTGAGTGATATATGTATAATAGGAAGCCGATGGGTTACGGAAAAGCACATAAACTTGGAAAATGTACCAGACAACGCACTACTTACCGAGTTCATTCCAGACATGTGTAAAGTGCATAATTCTGCGTGAGACGCCGGCGAACTGAACCAATGATTGATTGTTCGTATATTGTACATCATTCTTAGTGAATGTTCGCTCTTACCTATTCGATCGTAAAGCGATATTATTTCTGATTGAGTCATCTAATAGAAACTGAACCAAGGCAATTGGATAGCAAAACCATTTATTTGATGTAATCAAACCAGCTACAAAAAATAGGTTCACTTTATCTGAAGAACATGATCAGGTATAAAATATAACATTTAATATTAATGCTTTAAACTACATTATGATGCCCGTCGAATTTTGAATTATTGCTTCGATATGTTGCAGCATACCGTCTCCTCTAAGGTAAGGTTAGATTTCTTAAAATCGTTCGATTTCGTTGAGATTCTGATACTTTTTTAATCGATGCAGGTTGTCCCACCAGAGCTTCAAACGGTGGGTCAAAATCAGCTGGAACCACGGGGTTAGAGGAGCATCCAAGCCGGAAATATGCGTATCCAGTTGATCCCGCCGGATGTATCGAATTTCGCTGACTTCACTCTCGTTCGGCTTCAAGTCTACGTCCTTCTGAAGGAACAGAATATAGTCAATCTCATGCTCACCCCACACGCCATCGCCCTTGTCGGCGTAGTGGATCCGCGTTAGGTAATGGAAGTTTTCCGGGCGCACCTGAGGAAATATGAGGGTTATACGTTAGAATACAGGTTTGAGCTTTCTAAATAACATTGATTCAGATTATATCGTCAGGGTAATGGTTATCCAAAACTTAAAAAATAGTAAAATGTTAGATGAAACTTTGTACATGTAATGTATAAGAAGTGATTTTGAATTATAATTTTACTGTGAAGAGCTTCTTCATCGAAATCGCTCATTTTCGTTCTACCTGGCAAGAGAAATTTTATATAATACGTTTATATAGTGACCGTTTGTGACATAAATTTAAAAAAAATCTGTAAATATCTTCGATATTGGAAATTTTATTAGAAATTTGTTAAGATTCAAGATATTTCCGAAGTATATGCGAAATCTATTTGCATCATGTAACACACGTGTGATGTGAGTCGTTTGAGTTTGTGGAATACTGATAAATAAGAATATTTGGTAAATCGTGTTGCCACTTTAAATAATAGGAACATAGATTGTCCATTAATGCCAGGGGGGTTAAGGTGATAGATAATGGAAACCTCAAAATGGCCGCAATCATGGCAGATTTGCATTACCACGTCGAGTTTTTGAATTATTAAATCCATGAAACTAGGACTAGTGTAGGATTTAATATGCATAACTTTAATCACATTTTTCATGACCTTTCTGCATTTTACTTTTTTTTAACCATTTTTTACTCATTCAAAAATTAACGAACCTATCAACATTCTTGTTTGACAATTTTATTTTTTTACTGACACGACATTCATGGATTCAAATACATTTAACTAATCATGTTTTTTGTTATTGCATGAAGCACGTAATCAGTTATAATGTTTGAAATTGAAAATACCCCTCTTATCAATTCTATTCGACTTCAATTAGGGAAGATGTACCTATATTAATCTCATCACTTTGCAATTCATCCTACTTGAAATAAAACGATATACACGTGACAGGATTAGTTAGTAATGTTTGTTGTAGTTATTTAAAGTAAGCAAACATTATTAGAAAACGAAACCGATCCTTCAACTGCCCAATTGTTTGATTCATCGTAGGATGAATATAGGCACAATGAGATTAATATGGGGGCAGTTTCCCTATTCTCTGGCAAATTCAAGCGCAAACTAGTACGTATAGCACGAGAAGAATAGATTAATGAGCACGTTTTTGTTCCTCCAATTGATTGACGACGAGGACTACTCCGAACTATGGGTTTCTTATTTTATACTTTGACCATACTATACGTTTGTAATCTTGTTTATTTTAATTATGTTTATGAATGTACAACTAAGCAATGTTTTGTAATGTATTTTATTGTTTTTTACTGTATTGTATTGCAAAAATACATGGGGTTTTTACACCAAGTCAAAACGGGTTTTCCCCGTCAAAAACAAATTCATTAAGACCACCTTAGGTCCGATGGAATATATATAATAATCCGATTTACCGGATTTCGGTAAAATTTTACAGTATTCCGGTAAAAAATTACCGGAATTTGTCAAATTTTACCGAAATCCGTTAAATTGGATTACCTAACGTTCAGCTGTTGATAGTTCGGTAAAAAAATACCGAATACTGTAAAATTTTCTAAGTGTGTAGCCTTTGAGAAATGAAAACAAAAATTTCACATCGCTCTGTGCAATTGGCGGTATATGAGCACGATCAAGCAGGCACTCTTTTGTCTGTCAAGGGGGTCCCCTTCCCCTTGCCTACCCCGCCCTGGGGTAGATAGGCAACAGATTGTCTGCTTGATCGGATGCCGGCTTTCAAACATGCCCTGCGCTCAATTTCAACTACATCTATTCAATTTCACAACCTACCGTGCTCTTACGAACCTATCAATTCTTTCTTTTCAAATCTTTGGTTCTAGCAGAAATTGCTATCCACTCCTAGGGTTGCATGTTGATAAGAAGGATATTTCAAGTTTCAAATTCAACTAAAAATTTGCCAAACAAGCATTGGTTCAATACGTTCAACTGCCATCGTACGGAATATAGTTATTACAAGTTCTTTCAAGAAAGTATTTTGTGTATGTTCACCTCGTAGAGTCCATTCAAATACAGGACTAGATTATCGGAACTTTTCATACATTCATCATGCTGTTCAACAGAATACTGAAATTTTCTCATTCATTTTATATGCTTTAGTGGTGCAGTCGATATGGATGGGGCTCATTAATGGAAGGCAACTATGCTGAAATCCTAGCAGGAAGTATATATTTATCACACTAATTTCAACATTTGATTTCACGATGATCTAGACGTAAAACCTGAGATCGCAGCAAGCTGTGCGTTGAAACCGACGTGTTTTGTTTTTGCTGGGTTGTTTTCGGGAAAATAAAATCAAGAAATAATTCGTAATTCAACTTAAGGACATACGGGGTCGAGTCCCTATCACTTCGAAGTTTTCGGAGCACAAACATCAAATACTATTAGGGCTTTAGGAGTGAAATTTTCAAGAATCGTTTGCTCCACTGGAGCATCTGATGGTTAGCAATTTGAGCGTTGTTGGTTTTGTTTTGTTGGGATTTTTAGTCTCAAAAATCGTGAAGTGATAATTAACCTAACCTATAAATCATATGGAAGAAGGACTCTCTCCAGTTTCACCTTAAACAAACAGTGCATCCAAAAAATCTCCGCGTGCTTTGTGTGAGACGTAGTGAATGTAATCGATTGCCACCCAAAATTTGTGATTTCGTGTCGGTAGTATTTCCACGTTTTTTTTTTTGTTTTTCTATGTCTCGCCCCGCACCCGGAGGAAGAGTTATATCAGCTTAGTTTTGATGCTATAATTGTCATATCTGTATTCTTCGTACGTGGAGTAACGATTACGATGTAGAAGGAGATGTCCGCTCATCAGCATGAGTCAACAAGAGTGGACAGTAATGTTTGCTAGAATGAAAGATATGAAGAGAAAGTGTTGAAAGTTCCGTCAGTGTACGGTAGGTTGAACATTGAATAGGAGTATTGAAAATGTACTCTCTACATCATAATTAGTTTTGATTATTATTGCTAGTATTGTGCCACCCAGACATAAAGATTTTACTCGAAAAAATGCAACAGACATAAATGATCACCAAAAATTCATTTTAAGTCTGATATTTTTGAAACACTCAATAAACACATATTAGCAATGTTTTGGCAAAGTTAGTTATTCTACCTCTTCTCGTAGGCTAAATACCCGCACCTTGGACTTAATTATTATCCGTGCAATTTTCATACGATTGGAACTGTGAACCACAAGCAAGGGTCATAGACTCATTCCATACGAAATCGTATGAAATGATTATTGTTGCATTGGTTGAGTAAAACAAGCCTTTTATACACTTTTAATTGACATCACTTATCAAGCGTGTATAGTCTCATGGGATTGTGGCTCGTCTCTGGATCCTGAGGTTCATGGTTCGAATCCCGATTGCAACTTCTTTTTCCGTGAGGAAAATTTTCATACGATCCTTTGAACTTCTTTCCATTAGAGAATCGTATGAAATTTGCAAAAATATTTTTTGGGAAATTTCCATATGATTTTTTTATGAATTTTTCTGGTTTTGTGCGCTGGGTGACAATATCGTGTGAACTGTGCGCCCTTTTTTTTACATTTTTTTCTCCTTTTTTTTTATTTGTTGTTTTTGGACCCAAAAAAAAAATTTTTTAGGTTAAAAATAATGTATTAAAAAAAAGAAGATAAATTAAAATTATTATTTAAGAATAAGGTGTGGCCCATTTAGTATTGGAACAAACATTTTTGATTCTTACACCGACCCTATTGGTCGGATTTGTAAACTATGACATCTTATGTGTTCCCTATAACAATAACAACATCAGAAGTTTTTTTTTCGCGGTGCAGTTCGAACGTGTTTCAGAGAAATACAAAATGGAAGAAGAAAGAAGAAAAATAATTGTGCGCAATCATTTGGAAAACCCTTCGTGGTCTGGGCCAAAACTTGCAAAAGTGTTGGGTTTTCCCCGAAATACCGTGTGGCGTGTTTTGAAAAAGTACAGAGAAACTTTGTCGACGGATCGCAAGCCTCAAAGCAAGCGTCGGGCGGGTACTGTCAACCGTCAACTACGGAACAAAGTCATCAAGAACATTAAGGCTAACCCCAACATCTCAGACCGCGATTTGGCCAAAAAGTTTCGCGCCGCGCGGTGTAGTGTGGAACGGATTTCTCCCGGGGGGGGTTCTAGTCTTCCCGGGGGGGTGGAAAACAAAAAAGGGGGCAAAAAAAGAAAAATGGGGGGGGAACCTCTGCGGGAAAAATGTGTGTGGGGGGGTTGTAAAAATACAATGGGTGTCTCTTCTTGGGGGATGAAAATTTTGTGAAGGGCGATTTTAAAAAGCAACCGGGGTAAAAATTTTTCTTGGGTACGGGCGGGGGGGGTTGTTTCTTCCAAATACAAGTTTGTGTTTGCAGATAAATTTGCACGTAAATAAATGATTTGGCTAGGCATCTGTAGCTGCGGTAGAAACACCAAGGTTTTCATCACTGATAAGGCATTTAATTAAGAGTTGTACAGAACGGAATGCCTCCAAAAGCGAATATTGCCATTCATCAAATCCCACAATGAACCTGTCATGTATTGGCCTTGCAAGCTGTCATTACAGTAAAACAGTGCTACAGTGGTATGAAACCAACGGGATTCAGTTTATACTGAAAGAACTCAACCCACCAAACTGTCCCCAGCTCAGACCGATAGAGAGATTTTCGGCTATTATGAAGAGGAAGCTGAAGGGGAATGGCAGTGTCGTCAAAAGCATCAATGAATTGAGAACCAAGTGGAATAAGATTGCCAAGATGGATAAGAATAATGTGCGCCGGTTGATGAAACGTATTCCAGGAAAAGTCCACAAATTTCTTCGAAATCGAGATGATTTTTTTTTTTGTATTTTCCCTCTACAGTTCACATAAAGTCAAACATTTTAGTTAAAACAGAATACTATTTTGTTAATGTATATCCGAAATATGCGCAATAGTCTATGTTCCAATTCTAACTGGTCCACACCTTAGGAGTTATTGTTTCCACAACAGAATCTAATGTAAATTGAGATATCGACAATTGAACAGGGTTGTTATGTATCTTAACTATAAAAAAATAAACATTTTTTTTCCGAACAAATTTGAGTCAATTAATATTAATTATATTGTTTCACAATTGTTGAAAATTCTAGCATATGGAGTAAATAGTAAATCTATTGTAATGAAAATAGGAAATTTTCATTTACCTGATTCATGAACAAAATTCATGATTCATGAAATAGATTTTAATGTGATTTTATATTATTGTATTGTAATTGTATGATTATTTTTTTCGGGGTTCCCTGTATTCCGGAGCTTGCCCTTCATAATCGCCCAGGATTTTTCTATCAGGCGAAGTTTTGGTGAGTTTTGTGGATTTGCTTCCTTCGGCACAAAAACAACATCGTTGGCTTTGCACCACTCCATCAACGGTTTAACGTAATGGCACGATGCCAGATCCGGCTTAAACAGAGTGTCAGCTTTGTGGGACTAGAGGAAGGGAAGCAGGTGCTTCTGGAGGCATTCTATATTTGGCCGTTGATGGTTCCGGTCATTGTGTACGGCTTGCTGAATTTGCCGCACACACAGATCGTCTGCCACACTATTGTCGATCTTCTTCTTCCGGAACTTTGGTACGTATTTGACCTCTTGTACCTTATACCATTCCAGGACGGATTTCGCATACTGAAAAGAGACCAAAATCAGGCCAAAACAGAGCTCATGGCTTCTGATAAACGGTAGCAACCGCTTTTGAAGACATTCTTTCTCGTACACATCCTTATTGATAGTGCCGGTAGAGACGAAACTTTTAGATTTTCGACAACAACTACATATGGCCTGCCAAATCAAATACTTTTTCGGGAATTTGAACACCTTCTTTGTCCTGAAATGCCCGGCAACGGCGTTCCTTTGCATTGCGGTATAAAAAGCCAGACCCGGAAGCTGTTTAAAGCCTTCGAGTACGTATGTTTCGTCGTCCATTATGATACAGGAAAATGTTTGTAAAAAAAATTGTGTCAAGCTGCTTATCACGACTACCACAATCTTATCCATTTGTCAAAAGCATACTTTTCGATTTGTTCCACTTCGAACCTTCCGATCCACAGTCAAGCGCTGGTCAAATGATTGGCATACACAAAACACGGTAATTTTTGGTATTTTTGGTTTCTTGGCAAGATCGCGTACCGATAAAATCGGATTTTGCTGCCGTTCGTACAACATGCGTTTGCGCACTTCCACTTGATTCGACGTTATTTTACTGAATGTACCAAGAATGTAAACATGTTGTACCACGAAATAAAGTGGAGAATTTCAGCTGTCGTATTAGTGAAACGTTGCAGCGATCTGTGAAATAATTCAAAATCTACACTGAAAGAAAAGTGTCCGAAATTTAACGTGGACAGGCTTTATACTGACCATCATAACCATCGTTCACCTTTAGTTCATGAAAATCCGCATCCGTTAGTGTTCACGTGGCAAATCTTCACTCACCTCGCCCGTCGCTGCTTAATGGTGTGACTATCGAGCATCTCTCAAACTCCAAGTGAACTAGAATCGCTATTGACCTGGGCCTCATCCCGCTTTCATCCGCAATTACTTGAAAAAAAAAATGTTTTCATGAAATAAACGAAAAAAAAGGACTAATTTGAACTGCCAAAAAGTTGTTTGCGATTACTCAATTTGTTCATTCAGAAAACCGGAGAATACACAAGCAATCACACGTGTACGCTCAATTTTGCGATTGGCTGTAAAGGCACGAGTTCGAATCTCACCCCCGGACAAGTTAAGAAAATATCCAAATGGTATTTGAGTTATTCCGACGGGAGATTAACTAGCCCAGGGATGGAAATCTCGATAATGAAGAAATTCAAAAAAAATCATTTTTCCTGCAGACATCCTAACAGCCACTTGGAGATCACATGACTCACGAACAAGAGAATCAAATCGACCATGTTCGAGACGACGGAAATTTTTTCGCCTATCGATGGCGTGGCGGAGGGGGGGGGGGGGGGGTAGTGTCGGTAGTTTTACAGAATGTGTTCCTCTGTCCAACCCTACCCCAAAGAATGTCATCTATTTTAACCTCGGGCAAACCGCGAGTGAACGGCGCAAGTCATACTAATCCTAGTATTAAGACATTACAGTATAAAAAGAGCAATGCATTATTGGCTCCGTAAAGCTAACGCAATTTAGCCTCATAAATAAATGAACTAGAAAAAAAATCGGGAAAAAAACTTGATCTGGCTGATTCTATGGAACATATGGCCGTAGTATTGTTTTATGGGTGGTTCGTTGCATCACCATTTCACAACCGCTAAACGATTGTCTGTCCACTTATCGCAATATTGGTGAAATCTGGTGAGTGGTCATGTTTGATTGCTACAGACCTAATTTGACATTTATTTCTTTAAATACCGGTTAACCATGGAAGCATATTTGTTTTGTCCCGTTTTGATGCTATGCCACTGATTGTATTGGTTCTCTCCAAGAGCAATCACTTTTAAGCTGAGATCGTCTTTATCAGCCAAAATAGCGCCTGACGAGATGACCAACAATCTTTGCGTTTATCTGAGTAGTTGCCCATGGCTAACAGTCGTGCTGTTAAAGTAATTTGTCAAAATAACGGAACCTAGTGGTATGAATTTTAATGTAAAAAGGTGTCAAGTAAACGGAAGTTGGCTCTGATTGGAATTAGGGAGCATTGCGGAAATAGACTTCCAGCACTTTTGAAAAAGCTCCATAGTCGAATATAGACTGTTCCAGAAAGTATAAGCACACTTTCAAATTAACAAAAAAGTCATGTTCTTTTTAGTTTTAATAATTTTATTTGGCAAATCATATTTGTATTTGTGTTTTATATGATATTTTACTCTCGTTTAATCAAAATATTTAATTATAGCCAAGACTCCTAACATGACCCATTAGCTTCTGCACAGTGGAACTTCCCACTATTTTGACCACTTTTGGCCAATCTTTTTTAAATTTTTAGATGTCGTCCGCTGGTTTTATGAATTTTCGAAGCTTTGCTTTGGTTAAAGACCAAAAAGTCTCGATTGGCCGTGCCTCCGAACAGTTCGGCGGATTTATGTCTTTCGGCACGAAACATACATTTTGACTTTTGTACCATTCTAAAGTGTCCTTTGCGTAATGACATGACGCCAAATCAGGCCAAAACACTACTTGACCTTCGTGCTGCCTGATCATCGGCAATAATCGCTTCTGGAGACATTCCTTAACGTATTTCTGAGTGTTCATCGTCTCCGTTGTGATGTACGGACTAGATGTTTTACCACACTCGCATATTGCCTGCCAAACCATAACCTTCTTACCGAATTTTTCGGTAAAAATTGCCTTCTCCGTTTCGGGGATGTTTTTGTCTTCGCTTACAGTATAGAATTGTGGTCCGGGAAGCGTTTTGTAATCTAGTTGCACATACGTTTCATCGTTCATTATTATACACCCAGAATTTCTACACAATAACGAATCGTAGAGTTGGCGGGCCCGTGGTTTCACGGACGCGGCTTGTTTTGGGTTCCTTTTGGGTTTTTTCTGCTTCCGGTATGTTTTTAGCCCAAGTCTTTCTTTGGCACGCATGACGTTACTCGACGAGGTCCCTAGTTTTTTCGCAACATCCCGAACGGAAGTCGCTGGTTTTCGCTTGTAGGCATCCCTGATCTTTTTATCGATATCCGGACTAACAGGACCGGATTTCCGACCACTCTTCGGCGCATCTTCAAACGTACACTGTTCTCTATATTTTCGAATCGCAGATCGTACCACTCCGACGCTTACACCCTCTTCCTTGGCCAATTTTCTCAAGGAGAGTCCGCTCACAGTGCACCATTTGTGCACGACACTTTTTCGTTGTTCCGGAGTAAGACCGCGCATTTTGATAGGTAACACTAAATTGAGCACTTTTTTGATGCTATGTCATTCAGAAATGTGCAAACAAAAGGACGCAGCCAAAACATGTTGAAATATTTTATTATATTCCGAAAGTGACCGTTAAAATAAGGTGTGCTTATACTTTCTGGAACAGTCGTTACTATTAAAAACCAGTTGTAAACGCCACATCAAATCGCAAATTATCGATTTTTTTTTATTATAAAACCGTATCAACGCTGAATAAGTTTAAAATTATATTAAAAAATCCAATGTATTCATGAACTGGTGATGAACATATCAGAGTTGAAAATAATTAAATTCACATTACTGACGCAACACGAACTGAATCAATAATAAATTCACTGTACATCTTTCCACAACTTCAACCCACTGAATAACTATTTCGGTAATGATTTTTGCTTTATCTTCTTCTGCACTTGCCATTTTACGCAATCGTTTCACACTCATTCGTTTTGCGATTCAATTACAATGAACAAGAAAAAAAATTCAAGTTCATCTGGCCATAGCACAGGGAATGAAAAGTTCATTCATTTCACTGAATATTTAGTCAATGAATTTTCAAAACGTATCTAAAACCGCTCTCTAATGGTTCTTGGCTTCTTTGCCGTTGGATCGTTGGATTTATCAGACCATTTGCGATCGCCAGCTCGTCGTGTCGAAATCGGAAATGACGGAGGAAATTCCCGGCGAACCTGACTTAAACGTAGTTGCAGCTGATCGATGTTGCAGTAAAATTTTGCTCTATCCCTCCAGAAAATCGTGGACGTTATAACGATGGCGTTTCTTGCTGTTTTTTCTACTTGTCGAGGCCATTGTAAGGTGATGTTGGGGCACAGCAAGGATGGGTAATTGTAGCGGTATATAATTATAATATGATTAATGTAGAATGAATTTTATGAGCAACAGTTACTATTCGAAATGATACGCATTATTCCAATTAGCTTGCATGCAATAGATGAACTCACGCATATAGTAAACTATTGCTTCAGGACAGTTCACTCATTAGGAGTTCATTCCTTTACTCGGCGCGAGACTTTTCTCGTTTAGAGCATAAAACTTGATCCGTGGGATTGAGTGTAATCTCTTGGTAGGAGTACTTGTCGTCGGGTCAGTAATAATAAGACAAGCTTGAAGTCATAGACTGGAATGAAAGAGTCAGACATAGGATTCTCGAGTGAAAGGGAAAAACTACCTCTAATCGACTCAAAGGGTAATCGGAGATCGCCTTTAGAAAATATCGTTTTGCGATTTTCGGAACGAAGGTCAAGAACATTAGAGCGGCCTATCTGAGGAATATCAAATGCTTTCTCGTCCACTTTAATTTGACCCGTGGAAGAGGCAGGTTGTGAAGTTTTTGTATATATTGCGGTGTGTTTGTCGAGGTAATGTGAATGTAAGAAGTTTCTTAGGTGCAGTAGAATTAAAAAAAAAATCTTTGTCGATTTATGCACTGAAATGTATTTCGAAGAGATTTTCAAAATAGAAATTCAACAATTTTCAACTCTGGAACATATACTATTTCAACAAAATTAAATTATTATTGTATTCAGTGCTGTAAATATTCAATTCGAGTGAATGCGATTAATTTGCCGAAAAAAATTTATGAAATTAGCCATTATAAACCATATTCAGGAATTCAGCATTTGAACCAAGTTATCGGAAAATTAATTCACCTGAGTCGGAATCACTATTTACAACACTGATTTTAATACACGTAGATAATGTTATTGTTATAGGGATCTCTTCAACGAAATTTCATTCCACTCGTGTACTGAGTGGTAGTATTACCTTTGTTCTGAAATTTTCATCAGACATGCCTTAGCGTCTATATTTATTAGTTTAGCGATTATCATTTTTTTTTAATATTCTATGTATTCGTAGGGAAGATGTACCTATATTAATCTCATCACTTTGCAATTCATCCTGCTTGAAATAAAACGATATTCACGTGACAGGATTAGTTAGTAATGTTTGTTGTAGTTATTGAACGTAAGCAAACATTAGTAGAAAACGAAACCGATCCTTCAACTGCCCAATTGTTTGATTCATCGTAGGATGAACATAGGAACAATAAGATTAATATGGGGGCAGTTTCCCTACCTATTGTGTTATAAAACATAAGATGCGTTAACTACCAGGGGTCTCTGAGAATGAGCTTTCTGGTGTGGGGGTTTGTGGTAGGCCGCGGAAAACCAAGGTTTGTTCACAAAAATCCAAGCACATACAAGCTTTGGACCTGTTGCTTCCGAATATATCACTCACCTGACTAAGCGGGATGCCCAACTCATAATTAAGTCTTCGCTGGGCAGCCCGACGGATTCCTAATGTATTTAGTTCCTCCCGCTCGCCTTCAATGTCGTGCAACGGATGACTGCAGCACGCATTAGTATAACAATCGGGGAACGTTATCTAAAAAGGAATAATAAAAAAAATGTTTTTAGAAGAAACAGCAAGAGATGAGCAGATCAGAATGTTTTAATTTTTGTCAAAATTTGAATAATTTATTCCGGTTTTGAGGTTTTCTACAGAAAGCATGCTGACGATCACTGCATATTTTAAGATAATTCAGCTCAAACTATTGTATTTTTGCGCTACGCAAAAAGAACACGCCAATACACAAATCCGAGCAGAGAGACTTCAATGCCAGCTTTGCTGCGAGAGGAGATTCCATCGTTGTGACGTAAGAGAAAAAAAATCGCACAAGAGAAAGCAAACAGCATTCGTGTATGTCTCGATACGTACCATAGCTGCTGTTGATAGTTTGTACTTCTGCGTGGACGCTTCCTCGTGCATTCATCACTTTCTACGTATAGCGCATAACTTTGCAATTTTTCTTGATACTAACTCACCTTGTGGGTAGACCTTCGCTGTAGCAGCATTTCACCCTTGGAGTTGAACAGAAATACACTGAAGGCTCGGTGCAATCGGATGTTCCCTGTCTCGTCCACTCGATGGCAATCTCTCTTCGAGGCATTACCTATAGGTTGATCTATCTCGTTCACAAGGATGCAGTTTTCCTCCAGGGCTAATTCCTGAAGCTTTGCTGCCGTTGCTGAACTGGAGTAACTTGCTTTAGCATGTTGAAGAATCACACTGGGTAACCTTCGGAAACGGCTTAGGAGGGTCATATTACTACAGCACCACAGACGATCGCTCGACTATCGTCTAGTCTGGCGAAGCTTTAACTGGTTTTGCGTTTCTCCTTCTGACATACGCTCAAACAATGTGTCGATCTTTATGCTAATTTATTTGTTTTCCAAGACGAGTTTCAAATATTTGTCGCCTTGTTATCTGCCTGAAGCTGTCATATACACCGTACTGTGTATTTGGTCTCGCAGGCTGAGGCAATCAACGTTTCTACTTTTGCTCTAGTCACTCAACACTGATTACTGTATAGTCGAAGTTTGCTTTACTGATTCCGTTCCGATAATCGAACGTTGTTTACAACCAATGACGTTTATTGATTCAACCGCATGACATTTCCTGCGATAACGTTACAGGTGACATCAGTGAAATTTGAAAGACCGTTACGGAAATCTTCGTATCGTAACGGTATAGGAGGACCGACACTTTTTAAGGGGATACGGAACCATTTAAACAATAAACATTGTTTTGGGACGACCCAGTGACTGAGTAGATCGCACTCATTTTTGCAAGATTTATAAATTTGCTAAATAAATTTGAATAAATCTTGTTTTTATCTTCACACTTAGAAAATTTTACAGTATTCGGTAATTCCATGGTTGTACCGACAATTAAATCATGGTCAAGATGACTATTCCATGTAATGGTTACAATAACCATGGAAATGGTCGAATTTACCACGTTCATATCATTTTTGACTATGGTTATGGTAACAAGGACTATTCCGACATTATAGTAAATGTTGAATCAATTATTTTTTATGGTTGTTTTGACCATGCTCATAGTCGGTTGAAAATCACTTTACTGCCATAGTCATTCTAACCCCCAATAATAGTAGAATTGACTATGAAATCTTTCTCAGAGTAGGGTTCGTTCACCTTCACGACTTGAAAATCAATCAACTGCCATTTGCTCATTTGACATTTCAAGTCAATCGATTGTAACACATGAAGTGCAGTTTAAGTACGATTGCACCAATCGACACGAAGTACGAAAGGGGTTAAAAGAGAGGTTTTATTATTCAAATATAATTTTAATTTTACAAAACGTTCCACTATTTCTTAATGGCAGGTGTATATTGGTAGAGGCTGTGGCAATATTTGAGTTATTGAAAGGCGGGAGGGGGGCGAGCGGGGGCGGGGATGGAGAGCGAGCAGCGCATGGATGGGGGGCAGATGGGATGAAACAACACAAACAGAAATTGGAAGTGGGGATAGGGATTGGGGTTGTTGATGCTGCACGTAACTCGCGGGCTACACAGAAGAAAAAAAGTACCCATTTGAGCAGTTGCGTGTGGGAAGCCAATTTTGGATATAGTTATGTTAACTGACCCGTTGGGTATAAATAACTTACTTTTGGGTAGAATTTCACCCAAAAGTTAGTTATTTATACACAACGGGTACGTTAACACAACTATACACAAAATTGGCTTCCCACACGCAACTGCTCAAATGGGTACTACTTTTTCACTGCTTGATGTATAAGAGGAGGACATAGAAGGAGTAGAAAGAACAGGTTGAGCATTTATCCAAGCACTCATACTCTTAGCGCGCCATCAATACCAACTTCACTTATCAAGATCAATAGGTATCATACACAGAGAGGTTGGGTAATTTTACCTTATTGGGGGAGGGAATTGCAGTATAGGTTTGAACCGACTAGAGGTCAAAACTACCATTAAATAGTTGAGCAACATCTTCCATAGTCGGATAGTCTTATTTACCGATCATAGTCAAATGCCATGAACGTGGTGAATCGACCATTTTTAGTTTCTGAAACCATTATATGGTAGTCATCCTGACCTGATTTATTGTGGTACCGATGAAATTTTCTCCAGAGTAGTTATTTTCTCACGCTCGGGTAGGTGCAGAGTCTCTGCAGCAGCATTTTAAGTGTGATTGTTTTTTTCTTTCTTTTCCCTTTTGTGACACAGACCTGTTGGTCCTATAGATCATTGTACAGTCTTGATAACCTCACTTACTTTTTGAAGTAGGAGTTGTTTAGTGGATAGAATTTTCGGTAAGGGTTTGAATTTTGAGTAAATTGAAATGCAGTTGAGTAATTGCGCCAATGTTAAGCAGTAACCAGTGCTTATTTTTACATCATTTCTAGATTATTAATACATAAGAGAAATCATGAAAAATTTTGTTTGAGGGTTCAAATTCTAACACCTTGTAAACAAGCTCCTAGATATAAAAAGTGAGGTTAATACTTCCGTGCTATGTTCTATTTGGGGTTTATGAAGAAAAAATTTTGTGACGGAATGGTAATTCCGTGTATATTAGAGGTTTAAAACCGGTTGCCAACATTTTTTTTTTTAATAATTACTAGAATTAGAATTTGAATTATTCTCAGACATTTTGAACTGTCAATGCAGACTTCCACAAAAAATATTCTGGTATTGCTGCCCATGCTTAAAATTGAAAAAAAATGAGATTGCTGTAAAACTAAGTTATTTTTTTTATTTACTTTACTTTTTAAATATATACAAATGCAGGAAAAATACGGCTCATAACTGGAAAAGAAATAGAAGTTATTCCCTTCTAACTAGCATACGAATCATTTCCAAGGCCTTGGCGTTTTTCCTATTGTTTTACTGAGCTGACTCAAATTGGAAGTCGAATTCGACATGCCGTTGGGTACTTTTCCTATACTTTGATGCACGATAGACTTATCTTTTGGCCCCTTACTGCAGCCCAACAGCACACCATCAAAATCTTTCAAATCACTCGGCGATTTCTCCAGCAGCAGTTGAATGTAATTGTGCAGCAAATCCCGAGGCAATGTACTTAGATCACCCGAGTTCCTCGCCTGTTTCGTCTGTCGGCTACTCACCGGCGTCTGAAACGTCTCGTTTTCTGCCACGTTTTTCAAAGTTCTCACTCCATCTAGTTGATCTTTGTCTATATGATCAACCGAAAGCCTGTTGAAATGGTTTGGCATTTGTGAAATTTGTTCGGTTGTTATCGAACTGGGTGACGTTAGGACTTGTAAGGCTTTTTGCCATTGAGTCTCCATGATTGAGTGAAGCTGTTCTGCGATGTCGGCTCTTCTATTTTGATAAGAAGATAGCCTTTCCTCCAGCTCGTAGATTGTTTTGGACGAGTTGGTCAGCTGCAATCGGTAGAGCGATTCTTGTTCGTTGTATTTTTCACTTAGCAGTTTGATCTCTTGTTCGTTAGTTTGATTGATCAGTTCAATCTGCTTGATTGCCCGTTCGGCAATAAGCCTTTCCTTCTTTTTCGCATCCGATTTCAGTTGATCTTCAACCGACGCTAGTTGTTTCTGAAATTCTTTGAGCTTATCACTAACGACATCTTCTAGCTGAGACTGATAGTATTTCTTGAGAGATAACCGTTGAACATCCAGTTCTTTGATAAGCTTTTTCTTCTCTTCAATATGAGCATCGGCTTGTGCTTTCAGATCTCTCACTTGTGTTCTAAGAGAGTCGTTTTGTGCGTTTAAGTCGGTGAATTTCCTGCTTAAGTTATCGGTCTTAACCTTGAGTGAAGCATAGTCTGCTCTCAATTTGTTGCTATCATCGGCTTTCTTACGTTCTGTTTCGAGCTCATCTTTCAGCTGTTCGTTGGATTTTCTCAATTTTGTTAACTGTTCTTTCAGGCTGCGCTCGCTATCCTTACTGTTGGATAGTCGTATTTCTAGGTCTCTAAGCTGGTTCTTATGTACATCGGTTACGTCACGGCTAGCAGTGGTGAGACTTTCCACTTTGGATTCCAACGTTTCGTTTTTGTCTTGCAATTTCCGTACAACGGCGATCGTTTCGGAGAGTTCTTTTTCCAAGAAAAGATTTTTGTTTTTGATTTCTAAGTTTTCCTGCAACAGCCTTTCATGGCCTTCATTGTGCTTCAGTTCCACGTCTCGGATTTGTCGATTGTGCCTGAAAGATTATAAAATTCTGTTAATCTGTTTCATTGGTTGGAGTGGATTTTTGACGTGATGTTTTATAGAGAATGTTCAATGATAATGCGCGGAGTTTTATGATCAATGTTTAATATCCTAACTTATTACTATTCATTCCACAGACTAAGCAACATTTTAACTCACCGAATTGCCTCTTCTTCCAGTCGCAGAATCATTGCTTCTTTTTCCTTATCCACATCGATGGCAACCGCAAGCTTCTGTTCGTACTCGAGCAACTTCGTCTGCAGGGCCTGAATACTTCGTTCGCAGTGCTGCCTCCTAAGGCGCTCTTCCTGAATCCTGGAGCTTTCCTGGTTGATAGCATTGTTGTTCCAAATCTCGTTCAAACTGAGCATCTGAGGTTTGTTGGTGATCGAAGATTTACTACCGGACAGAGGCAGTAGCTCCTTCCGGGGAGGTTTCTGCGGAACGGCCGTGTTGGTTCCCATTCTATTGAATCCGTTAAAATCGCTGGTCGTTAACGAGGGATACTCGTGCAATGAAATGCTATTCAAGTCGATTAGAGATTGATCAGGGCTTTTGGAAGCACCTTCCTGAGGCGCAAACGACTGTTGACTTGCTTTGGGTGCTACTTGCAGGAAATTATCGATTTCGTTCAGAAGATAGTGACTGTTGGGCGGTGGCGGTTGCTGTTTAATTGGTGTTGAATAGTACAGATTATTGGCGCCATTCATATGCGTATGGAAGCCTAAATTCTCGCCGGAATATCCCTGACCGAAGGTACTTCGCTGTGTGCTCATTGTTGGAATGGAGCTTTTGTAAGAATTTATTCCAATCGATCCGTTATAGGCGCTCAAAAGATCCAATGATCGGGGATATTCGCTGTTGTAACCAAAACCACATTCAGCCGAGAGTGAAACTATTGGTGTCGCACAAGTAGTCCCGATGCTAAAGAAATCCGGTGGAATTAGCAACAGAACATCCGTATCGTCCGAATCACTCATCACATCCTGAAATTTTAAGGTTTCATCGGCAGAAAAAACCTGATTTCAGCAACATTAACTAACAATTTAACTGAGAAATTAAACAAAATATTCAAGGATAACTAAAAGCACTCGACAACGCGTCGTGACCAAAACAAACAATTTCATGTAAACAACGGTAAAGAGCAATCATTGCAGTCATTAATGATCATCGCCACCTCACGAACAGATACACAGTAACGCTCCGTAACGTTAGTTTTACGTGGTCTTTTTTCAGCAGCCAACAATCTCGCCAACTTGCCCGCCACGTACAAAAAGAAACGTCAAAAGTTCTCGGCTGTCTCTCCCGAGCAGATGGCCCACAACTGTTGTGTAAAACGCGAGACCGAAATTTTTGCCGATAATTTTTCTTGAAGAATTTTAGCAAAATGTTTCACAGAAACCTTGTGCAGTTATCCCGTCTAGTCAAAGTTCAAAATTCTCAGGTTTGTTCTCTTGCAGCGGCGACCTTTGTGCGTCGATATTCTTTCAATCAGAACTCGCAACTTCTGTGGCTCCGGCAGCAATCGAAAGAATCCTGTAGCAGTGGCATTTCCACCCGTTTCCTGCATTTGACACCGACAGGTAAATATTGTGTAATACAACACACCGTCATGTTTTATAGCAATAGCTTCTTTTGCTGATATTTGCCTATGTTTTTCAGTATCATGTACAAAAAGTGTAAACGATACTAAGGCTAGTAATGCGCAAACAGGTGCGCCTCAGCTCCTTTCGAAGCTGTTCCCGCAAACTGCCGTGGAAGCTGATCTTGCCGAACAGGCTCAGGAGCAGAAGCGCAAAGAAGAAGAGGATGCCAAAAAAGAAAAGGAATCGTCCTGGAAGCGAATGAAGTTTGGGTGAGCACCAATAAGCATAATCTACATTGAATCTTCCTAAAATATTTTCACATTTCAGCTTTGTTCTTTTTGGAGCTTCAGTGACTGCATTCTCCGTCTACACGGTGTTCATTTTCGGAGCACCAGATCGTGATCCTGAAGGTAACATCATCGAAGACGAGTTCACCCAACTGCCACCAGTAGAACAATACTTCAAACGGCTATGGAAATCGATGACCTACTATCAAAAGATGATTCAGGAACCATCCCGGGAAAAGCTACTTCCTGACCCGCTGAAGTACCCTTACATTCAACCACCCTACACATTGGTCCTTGAAATGAAGGATGTTCTGGTACATCCCGACTGGACATACCAGACCGGTTGGCGTTTCAAGAAGCGTCCCGGAATCGACAAATTTCTCGAATCATTAGCCCGGCACTTTGAAATTGTCATTTACACCGCCGACCAAGGTATGACCGTTTTCCCCATTCTAGATGCTCTCGATCCCCACGGATATATTATGTATCGCTTGGTACGAGATGCTACCCACTTCGTCGACGGACATCACGTGAAAAACTTGGACAATCTCAATCGCGACCTTCGCAAAGTGATTGTCATCGATTGGGATCCGAACTCGACAAAACTTCATCCGGAAAATACCTTCAATATTCCACGTTGGAGCGGGAATGACGACGACACCACGCTGATCGATTTGATCTCATTCCTGATGACCATTGCGAACAGCGAAGTGGATGACGTACGCGAAGTGATGACCTACTATAAGCAGTTTGATAATCCGCTGGCACAGTTCCGTGAGAACCAGCGGCGTCTGGCGGAGCAGATGGCCGAAAAGGAACAGGAGGAAAAGCAGCGATCTAAGCCTGCCGTGGCCAAATGGAGACCGAGCTTCCTAGGTGGCGGACGTTAGGTGAGACGGCGGTAGTGTTAGGGCTAGGTTGTTTACCTTTATTATTTTTTTTTAAATATTTTTACCGTAAAGTTGTAAGAATAATTCCATTTGAAACGCTTTTTTAAAACAATGCGTCAGCCGCTAAAGGTAGAATAATGATATCAAGTTACAAGTTTACTTTTGGACGGCCGAAATTAAAAATACTCGAGTGGAATTAGTGGATTTTTTGTTTTGAAATTTAGTGGTGAAAGAAATTCCTTTGGAAACTTTAAAAAAGCTATTTGGTGGGTGTTGGCCAAATTTGGATTTTTCAGATATAATCCTAAATAGGTTATAGAGTATTTTTCATACATCTAGTAATCTAACGTCCGTGCTCCATCACAATATTTTCTATTGTGATGTGTCCAACTCAATGGGTAAATTGAACTGAAGGTGAGTTTGAAAGAAGGGGAACTTGGAGTAGAGCACACGTACCCACTGGTTGACGCTAAATATTGGCCAACGTGCTTTTGCACATATGTTTGAGGATTTGTTAAGCGACTCAAATTTCCAAATCCTAAGTTTTTGCAAAGTCCTAGCATGCAGTTATGAGCTTCTAAATTTATCATAATAGTATATTAGCGTTAAACCTGAGAGGGTTGATTCATCGATTTCTGTTACAATTCCAAGTTGTAACATTCTGCCCATTTCATGTTAGGCGGCGGGAATTTCTCTCGTGCTTTGGAATCGGTGGATTGTGAGTTAGGTTATTACAAGAAGCGGAGGGACTGATTAGGGAAGTATACATTGAGAGTAGCTGAGCGTATATCGTATTATTTCAAGTAGGATGAATTGCAAAATTATGAGATTATTATAGGTACATCTTCCCTATGTACTCACTAACAATAGAGGGTGACAGTAACAGTATAGACTAGTAACATTACAGGATTAAGGGGCTATTAAGTAGAACAGCCGACTGAGATCATCAGATGTAGCTCTTCATTAAAAAGGTTTGATGAAGTGTTGGGTTTGGATGGTTAAGGGGAATGCTTGAAGGAGAATTTATTGTTTGCCAATGCAAGGCACCTTCTAAGTTTTCATTTGGTTGTTGGAATAAATATTTAATAATATGGGTTTATGGAATGTTACTAAATGTTACCGTTTTAAACACGGGTTTTCTCAATACTTTTAAGTAAGAATAATTCAGTTAGGCATAAAGATTACTATCACAGAGGAATAAAGACTTGACTTGTAGGTCAATAGGTCAATAGAACTCATAACGTTAATATTTTTGACTTTGAGAACAATTTAGCCAAATCAGAGTATTTGGAATACAATTTAATAGGATCCCAGGGGTCGATAATAATCACACATCTCAACTCATTAATATAAGCATGAAATGCCTTTTTTATTATAAAGGGTCTGTTTAATAATATTTAGTTATATCAGCTATTAATGATATGACGGGCCACCAATCCGAGGAGTAGTCCGGTTTGTTTAGTCTCTATTTGCAGGATCACCACTTGTAAAGGAGCATGCCGTCGCTCAGGAAAATATTCACTGGAAAAAATATCACCTGTGCAGCCGAGGGAACCAGGAAGGGAATCGCCAGTCAACGAGACATGAAAGCATCCGATACCGACCTTTTGAAAGCATTTGGATGTGATGAAGTGTTGGGTTTGGATGTATAAGGGAAGGGTTGTAGAGAGAATTTGTTGGCCAATACAGGGCACCTTCCACGCTGCCATCTGGTTGTTAAGAGAGACAATTAATGAGAAAAGTTCATGTAATGTTACTAATAATCCAAAATCTAAAAGGTACAAATATGGACATTAGTCCACTCTCAAAAGTTTGAAATATTTTCAAGAGGTCGGAATAAAATCTTCATTATAATGGCCAATTGAGCGCAATACCAATTACTATTAGTTAGTTGTTTTCACACGGGTTTTCTTATAACTTTTTAAGCATTAGTACTTCATTCAGGCATAAAAAATAGATAATTAATGTACCAGAAACTGGACGGACACTTGTGCCTACCCAGTGGAGGACCCGGATACGACCACCCATGTGAGTCTAGAGTATCGCACGAGCTGACGAGTGCAACGGGAAGGACTATAGGTGTATAGACCTGGGGGTGAGTCCCCGGATACGCAATCTTAGCAGGAAAGCACGGACTATACACTGAACAATTACAATAAGATTTTTGTTATATAGTTAGATACATCTCACCCATGTCCGCCTCCTCAATCACACTATCTTGTTCATTCGTAAAAATAAAAATTTTCGACGTTGATTCGTGATTAATTTCATGCACTCGCGATTAAATATGCGCAGAAATTAACGTTACTAAACCGCCCGCTAGATATGCAACCTGCATACACAAAACTCTGTACACCCCGTGGTGAATGCACCTAAAATTATGTGCAAGCTGTTCACCCGCCCGTGCGCGTCGTTTTCGTTTGCCGCTTCTGACCAGCAAATGGCCGTTCATTACATTGCACTACTCTTCTTTTTTTCACTCCACACTCTGCTAATAATGCAAATCCCCGCTATGAGGCGACTCTATATCGAGCTTCAAAACTGTCAATAATCATCGATTCACTCGCGACAAAGCGGAAAATACTCTTAAATAATAACCCAACAAACATCGGTGTTGATTTAGAGCTTGTTGAAAATACTACCGACACTCACACATTTCGAAAGGAAATCGATTGTATTCACTACGGCTTACACAATGCACGCGGAGATTTTATGATTTTACTGTTAGTTCAAGTTAAGTTACGAATTATTGTTTGATTTTTTTTTCGCGAAAACGACGCAGCAAAAACAAAACGTCAGTTTCGAAGCACGGCTTGCTACGATCCACGGCAGTTGTCAATTGAGTAGATATGCACAAAAAAAAATCAGGTCGGCGAACGCAGTCGTCGTCCTCCGATAGCATGATGTACGTCGTTGAAGTAAAGAAGAAATATTAACGATCCCAGATGGCAACCCTGCGGTATCCCGGACGCGGCGCAGAAACTTATTAATCGAAAGTAGTCCCACTAATGTGGCGGATGTGTGGCATCACATAACATGTCAAAATATCGAGTCAAAGTCTTGTGGCGTGAAGCGAACGTCGACACGATATTTTGGCATGCTTGTAGATGCCACACCTCCGCCACATCAGTGGGCGCCTGGCCTAAAGCTACAGTCAGTTGACGCCCTGTAAGTCGAGGCGCCCACTGATGTGGCGGAGGTGTGGTATCACATACCATGTCAAAATATCAAGTATTAGTACACGAATGAAGAAGGAGGGGCGTGACGTCACAAGGTAGAGAAATACGCGAACGAAAAACACCATTCAAGATAAGCAAGTCAAGGTGTCTTGTGGCGTGAGGCGAACGTCAACAAAATGTTTGAACATGCTAGCAGATGCCGCACCTCCGCCAAATTTTTGGGCGCCTGGCCTAAGATATGAACGAAACCTTAACCTGGCGCCTGGCCTAAGATATGGACGAAACCTTGTCTTAAGATTACCGACAACTCCTAGCCTGTCAAGTTTATTGCGATCACAATATTGTGGTTCAGTTTTTTCGATAGCTGCCGTTAAATCTGTGTAGATCACGTCCGTTTGTCACTGTGTGACGTTCCATTTCCTTTTTGCTGCCGAAAGTATACAGATTGCGCTATTTACAAAAAAAAATAGATGTGCCTACACGCAAAAAAAAGCCGCAGTAGAAACTACCATTTCGAGGGGTAAATTAAGCGCAAACACCAACAATTTTCAGCTGACTATAAATGCGTTTGATTTTACCATGCCTGCGATTAGATCAACCAAGGTGTGGTTGATATCAATATGAGGTCTGTCAAATATACCACAAATGCTGAAGGATTTACCACAAACGTAGTAAATTTGACTGAAATTTCATGGTAGTTTTAAAGATAGGCATAGTCGGATAAAATGGTAGTTTTTACTACAAGAATTATTTCTGTGTACGTTCAATTTGTGATAACGTCGGAGGTCTGGAAGTTTTTCATTAAATCAAGCACATCTGCCGAAAAAAAAAAAAAATTGGAAGTGAAGAGGTAAGTTTTATTTCTCAAAATGCTGGAAGATGGATTTAATCATCAAACATATTTGAAGCAGTTCAACTTGCTGGTTGACCGGATGACTGCAAATCCGTCGGTGGCGAGAGGACAAAAGTTTTGCGAAGCGGCTGGAATAAACCGACATTCGCATGAGCAGGTTTGGAACGAGATGGCCAATGGCCTGAACAGTTTTGGCCCACCAATTAGGACGGTCAAAGACTGGCAGAGGGTATGTTATTAATCAGTTAAAATAAAAAAGATCGGTTCTCAAATATGCTTAAATCTTAGTTAGATATTTGTGTATAGTCCATTATATTATAGTACTTAATAACATTTTTTATGTCAAAAAAATATTCTTGCAAATATGCCTAATTTAAATGGTTCATAAGTAATATATCATTTAACAAAAATCATCAATGGACCATGGTTTTAAATACTTGTAAAAGATATCAACTCGTGTAATTTTAAGCAGAATTGTTGACACGATAAAATAACATGAAATTACATTTACTATATATTTTATATTTTGACTTCTCAGGTTTGGACTGATTACAAATGCTGCGTTAAGAACAAATTAGCTCATAATAGCCGCGAGGCCAAAGCAACTGGGGGCGGGCCGAACAACATGAAGGTGTTGTCAGCTAATGAAGATGCGGTGGTTAAATTATTATCCTTGGACAAAATGGTTAACCACTCCGGTATGTACAAATCATCAAGATTAAGTGTGGTTATTTAAATTGATAAATCTCTTATTTGTAGGTTCCTCATTCGGTCTACCCGTACATCCCACATCTGTGCCAAGCGCTATGCCGGGTCCCAGTCGGCCTCGCAAAACACCGTCACCGCCAGGATCGCCGATGCTTTCGAGCATCATCGAACAGCAGTTGGACACAGCTGAAGAAGGGTACTCAACCGCAGAGGAAGCAAAAGGTATTGAGAATACTCAGGACGCAGAACAAAACAGGAGCTCCCGTACTGCGCAGCGTAAGCGACGGTGTCAGCATAACATGGATATCCGTCACGACTTACTGCTGGAACAGACTGAATGCATGAGATTGTGGAGCATACCGGAGAATGTGCGAGGTATGCCCGCAAAATGTTTAAATTACGGGAGGAAGAAGTTAAGGAACGGCGAGTTAATTGGCATCAGAAAGAGAATAATAGAAAAGCAGAATTAGAGTATAAGCTTGAACTTTTAAAATATAAGAAGGCGAAACTGGAGATTTTGGAGCGCCAGGAGTAAAAAAGTAGGAAGAAAAGAAGTGAAAAAGATATATTTAAATGAAATGAAAATAGAAAACAAAAAGAAAAAATCATCTCTCATTACTATTGTTAATTACTAAATAACGATTTTTTTCGAAGATTCCCCCATCCGAATACCCTAAACATAAATTTCCAGAGCACTTTACCATAATTTTAAATTGAATAATAATTTTGAAGACTCCAAGTATTAAATTTGTTTATTGATCAGTTATCGAACGCATAATTCCCTGTCTTATTTCATTTGCTGACTCGTTGGCCACATCATGGTTTGCGAAATAAACAATTTGATCGTCGTCGATTGATTCCCATTCCATGATATGTTCGGGTACATTAACTCAACGATAAACTTTTCTCAGTTTGACGATTCTCGCGTTTCTCTGAGTAAACTTCACATCGGCATCGGTTCATCCCTTCCTCTCGATACGAAATGAACGTCTCGTCTCGCACGGATCGACATTCGAAATAGAGCAAGACGAGTCGCGCGACAACGAAACGAGAATTGTCGTCTCGATCCGTACGAGAAGTAGAATAGACACAATTAAAAACTTCCTTCCCACTCTAATCGCTGTTAGCTCGGTTGGTTAGTTGACACTAAAAAAAGTTATTTCCTATATTCATTTCATACAAGATCATGGTACCAAAATCAAGGAAATTGACGAGGCTATCGCTTTCATGGTTGTAAAGGACTACCAGTCCGTTTCAATTGTGGAGGATGAAGGCTTCATGAGCCTACCGAAAATATTGGCACCCAAATACAGGATTTCTCAACGAAGAGCCATTACCAAAATTATCGACAAAAAATACGAGAAAACGGTAAAGAATACAAGGAGGCTATCAGTAAATCCAGCTTCACGCTGACTGCGGATATATGGACGGACAGTCATACTACACGCAGCTATTTAGGATTGACATGTCATTATTTCGATCGATCGGTTTGAAATGACCTCCAATCTATTGGTCTGGGAGTTTATCCTCTCTATGAACGGCACCAAAGCTCGTATATTTCATCGTGTTTCGAAGAAATCCTCAAGAAATGGAATATTTCTATCGATCAGGTAAGCCTTGTAGTCACTGACCATGCTGCCATGTGGTTAGATCTGTTGCCGACACGTTCACTGCGGAAAAGCATATCGGATCGCTCATGCCGTAAACTTAGTTGCAAAAAAAAAAAGGTATTTGACAATGCTGTAGCTTTGAACAACCCATTAGAAAAAGTGAAAAAAATAGTTGCCTTCTTCAGACGATCCACGATTGCAAGCGACAATTTGCAGAAAGTGCAACTAGATCAAGGTAAAACCATGGACCCAAAAGGTTTGGTTAGGTTAGGTAATTAGTCCGTGGTAAACTCCGCTGAGAACCCTTCATTCGTCCCTACACGATTGAAATCAGAACTTATTATGAATCCTAAATCCATAGACTCAAATTAGAGCACCTTCCCCTATTGTTATTTTCCTTCATATGGATTTTTTTTAAATTATCGGCTATCGATCCGTTCTCGATTATGCCATATCCGATATATCGCCGATAAGAGTAACATTATATCGCCGATAACGATAAATTACCCTCGTGCACAGCCCTACTCTTTAGTATTGTTCTTCCCGTTCTCTGCTATCGCCCTTGCACACCCTATAAGCATACATCTTTAACTTTTAATTTCATCTGTTTCCGTTTCAGATTTAATCTTACCACTTGACCGTGATTCCTCCATCCTGAATATACCAATTCACTCAATCGGTACACTCGAGAAACTCGACCAATTGTAATGTAAGGTTAACCTAAGGAAAAATAGTGTAAAGAGCTTTGATCTAGTTTTAATTTTCTTGTTCAGTAGGAATTCATTCCTAAACTTACTTTTAGCTATAATCTTCGTTTAAACCCAATTCATAATATATTTAGGATGGATTTAAGAAAAAATGTATAATCACTTTGCACCATGTTCCTGTTAGGAGTTGTGTTCCCCTTGCCTCATCGTCGTACGTCAGGTGACAGTTCTTCGTCATCCTGCATGAAGCGTTTCATTTAGATGCGTGAGACGCGTCGACCGAGGGGTCGTCATCCCCCCCCGGGTACGCCATTGCCATGGCTTACCTGTTAAACGAGTCGAACATCCAGCACGGCAAGCTTAGTCGCTGGACGCTCGTAGATGCCTGACATTGCTTGCACCGTTGCAGACCTTACCTTCCCATCTTTTCCTTCGTTCACGGAGAAGACGCGGCCCTTGGGCCAGCAGTTTCGCAGATGCTCTGGATCCACAATGACCTCAACGTCTCCCACCTTGATCGCCTTGACCTCGCTGAACCATCTCGTACGCCTTGAGATGTCCGGTAGATAATCGCGAACTCAGCGCTGCCAGAAGATGCTCGTGTCCACTTGCAAGTACGCCACGAACGCTTCAACGTCACCGTGCTGTCATGGAGTAATGTTCCCGGCTTGAGGCCGCTAGATGAATCCATAATGAAGTGATTCGGAGTACGGACGGGAGCCTCCGGGTCGTCCGCTGGTACATGCGTCAGTGGACGTGAATTGATCGTGCCTTCGATCTCAATGAATAGGTTTCGGAGAACTTTGTCGCTGAGAGAACACCTTGGTTTAATCTGCTGCAGGTTGCGCTTTACGCTCTGGATGAGTCTCTCCCAGGACCCGCCCAAATGGCGCGATGCTGGAGGAAGAAAATACTATTCAGTGTTGGAGCTGGTGATTTCCTGGACAATCCGCTCCTAATCCAATTTTAACAGGGCCGCCTTAAGCTCCTTGCTTGTGGTTACGAAGCTGGTTCCGGGGTCGCTAAAGATTCGATTTGGAACGCATCGACGAACCATGAAGTTTCGGATACACGAGTTCGCACTCAGCATATGCGTGACCTCAATGTGTACCGCCCGTGTCGTTAAACATGTCACTAGTTCCCCCCTCCGCTTTCCAGATCTTCGCACTATTGCCACCATGAAAGGACCAAAGTAGTCTACGCCAATGGTCTGCTGAATGCCGCCAGTCTAGCTTCTAGAAGATCGCTCATTGGAGGAGGTTGGGGAGCCGCTTTCTTATTCTTGCACACCTGACAGTTCGCTCTCACATTCCGGAATACCACACGCAGCTTAAGTATCCGGAAAACCTGGCGTAGCTTGTTAACCACGGTCACATGATTCCCGTACAATCAGCTTGGTTATGTAGTGATCCTTCGTCAGGATAACTGGATTCTGAGCGTCCGATTGTGGCATATTCGAACTTACTGATCCTTTTATGCATTCGTATCACTTATTGCTCATCTAGGAATGGGTTCATGTGGTAGATGGTGATTTGCTTCGGGAGTGTCTTTATTGATTTGTTACGCATAAGCATGCTCGCTTCCTGCGGATATACTTCTCTTTGCGCTTCCTTGAAAATGTAGTTCGATGCTCGCTGCAGTTCTGTGCTGGTTAGATGACCGACTTCACGCTGGATTCCCATTATCTTACTCCGACTATTCCTCAGGTACCTGAACTCGAAAGCTATCGTGCAGACCAATCGCTTCCAGTTTTAGAAATACTCCCCGTTGATACGTAATTGCGCGGCACTTCGATGGTGAAGCAAGTGTGGAAGAATCTCCTCTTTAGTAGAGCCAGTTATAAACAGCTCGACAGGCCAGTTGTCACGCCCGACTTTCACTTCTAAGATCTGGCGCACGTTGCCGCTTGGTCGCTTCATCCGCAATGTTATCTTTCGTCCCAACCCATTTCTAGTCTGCGATTTCGCTGTTCTCCAAGATTTTACTAACACGAAAGGCAACGAAGTGTTAGTATCTACGGTGGTCGAATCGAATCCAGCATAATAAAGACTATATTCGATGAAATTTGGACACACGCAATTGTTCGTAACTTTTTAGCGTGTGGGTAAAAATTATTGAAATTTTAACTGAATGTATTTCATTTTGTTGCGTCAATTGTGTAATGAGTTTCGTGAAAATCGGTCGAGTGATTTTAGTGATGGCTTCGAATGAAGAAATAGTGCGCCAACAAATTTTGGGCACTCACTTCGAAAACCCAAACGCTTCTCATCGATGGATCGGAAAACAGCTCGGAATCGCACATTCAACCGTATCTCATGTGATCAAAACGTTTAAGGACCGTAAGAAAACCAAGCGGAAAAATGGTAGTAGCAAAAAACGTGGCACATCAAATCCGGAGAAGGCCAGGATGGTATTGAACCAATTTAAGCGTTATCCCAACATTTCGATCAGGGATGTTGCGAAAAAGGCGAAAGTTTCAGTTTGTTTTATGCAGAAAACAATGAATCATTCTGGATTACATGTGTACAAGGTCAGAAGGCACCAAACCGGAGCGATAAACAGAACTCGGTGGCCAAAACTCGTGCAAGAAAACTGTACAGGGAGTGGCTCACAAAACCGTTCTGCATTGTGATGGACGATGAGACCTACATTAAAGCCGACACCAAACAAATGCCAGGACAGGAACACTACGTCGCTACCTCTAAGTTGGCCGTTCCGGAGAGTGTACGGAAGAAGAAACTGTCGAAATTCGCCAAAAAATTCCTTGTCTGGCAAGCGATCTGCGGATGTGGCAAAATGAGCCAGCCCTTCATCACCTCTGGGACCGTCAACGGACAAATCTACAAGGACGAATGCCTCCAAAAACGACTTCTGCCCTTCTCGAGATCGCACGATGGCCCGACACTGTTTTGGCCGGATTTGGCATCTTGCCACTATGCCCGGCCCGTCTTAGACTGGTACAAAGATAGTAATGTAGTTTTTGTACCAAAAGACGTCAACTCTCCAAACACTCCGGAACTACGCCCAATTGAAAAATTTTGGGCAACCATGAAGGCAAAGCTCGTTAAAACTCCAAAACTGATAGAAAATGAACTTGAACTAAAGAAAGTGTGGTTAAAAGTAAGTAAGCTACCCAGTGCCAACATTGCCCAAAATTTGATTAAAGGGGTCAAGGCAAAGGTGCGGGCATTTGGGTTGGGAGAAGAGGTTCAATAAACCAAAACTTAACCATTTAATAGTACTTTATTTCCAGAAAATTTGAAAAGAATCGGGCTCAAGGAAAAATTTTGGTGACCTATATTTTGTGTGTCCAAATTTTATCGAATACAGCGGAAAGTGGGATGAGTAGAATAAGAGGGAGAAAAGGTGGAAGAGAGAGGAGGGGGGGAGGAGGGGAAGGAGGTGGGGGGGGGGGAAAGGGGCGCCGTACCTAAGTAAGGGCGACACTGGCATGGAGTTTACGCTTACTCCCTTGCACCAGCAGCCAGCAAATTTACTCACACCTTTATTGATAATTGACCACCTAGATTTTAATCCGTTGACCCCTCGAAGATCCGGATCAACAGCAAAATTCTTCTCTCGACAAATTTCTACAAACTTTTGGTGAATTCTGCCATACATCGTATCAGCCTTTTGGTTTGTCGATACGATGTAGTCCTGGGAGATATCCAGCCACGCAAGGCAAAGAGCCCCATCTTCACCGGATGTCCAATTTTTTCCTCTCGCCTTAATATTGCTGCTACTGTTCATCCTAATGGTTGGCCCACAATTGATATGTTGCAGATGCGTTTGCGTGAATTTGACAGTTTTCCCATAGGTTTTCTGTCAAATTTTCGTCAACGGAACGCAAACGTATCTATTGTGGGTGACCCATTACCGAAACTTCTTAAACTAAACCGAACCACAAAACGTAAACAAAGAAAGTGTAAATGACAGTCTCGACAAAATAGCAACCCCAAGCAGAGTTTTAGCGGGGTGCCAAATATAAAAACTTATCACTTTTTCTGGCGTTCTCATTTTCCATCCCCGTTTAGATACCTTCGGTGTGGACGAGCGTTGCTAAATCGAGATCGGAAATAAATATAGATACCCGTTTAGCGACTCCAGTGGCGGTGCTCTTAGGGATGGGGGTGCGTGAGACGGTTGTTATATTCTGCTACAAGGGAGTGCGGGGCTTGTAAAAACGTCGTTATTCGCGTTATTTAATATTTGAATAATCCCAAAGTTCGCAGTTCTTGATTGTATTTTTGAGTGTTGGCCTTTTTGACCACACTCTGTCGAAGTTCAATGACCTCTAACTTCGAAAGTATAAAGCAAAAGGCAAGCTGACTACGAGTTATTAGAGAAGCAGATGCATAATATTAAAAGGCAAACGAGTTATACATTAATGCTTTATAAACAAGATGTTACGCATGGGAAGTATACACTGATAAAAAAGTAAAAAGTGAAAAAAGTAAAGTATACACTGATATAAAAGTAAAGAAGTATACACTGATAAAAAAAGTAAAATATCTATTTATGCTAAACGTGATTTTCTGCAATATAATCAACAAACGATAACTATTTGTTACCACGCATACTTCCTTTGTGTACATACACACTTAGATTTGTTTACAGACTTCTGTAAAAAAAATCACTGAAGTCGAGCTGTAAAATGAAAATTACAGAATTTTCGGTAAAGAAAAGTATCTTGTCAAATCAGAAGCAAAATAGTTCGGAAGTGGTTGACGCGCAGGAGGGAAAGTGGAAAAAAGGGTGCTAAAATGAACAGTTTCCTAATTAAATTGAATGAATACGATGAAATGATCGTCAGTATCTTCCGTAAGTAAAATAAATCACTTCATAAGCATGACTTTTTATTTTTTACGGTTTTTTACGTTTTTTCGTTTACAAGCCTTACAAGCTCAGACGTGTATGACACTTTTTGGAGCCGATATTCAATTTTGTTATTTACATTGCTTCAATTTCGGCAAGCATTGGCTGATATACACGTCAGAATTGACAGATACTCTTCGATGACATGGCTGCCCACACCAACACGTTTGGCTCATATTTCGATTTGAGGGCATATTTAACATCGTCTGGTGTTGTTTTAATGTTAGCAGTATAGAAACCATCGTTGCCACTCAATTCATGGTGCGAAAACGTGAAGTAAGATTCATCATCCAAAATTATGCACTTTCCATTTGCAAAATGCTCGCGACGAAGTGCACGGCAACATTTTGGTATTTTTTCGAGTTGTTGCTGTGTATATTTTGGTGCACGCAGACGTTTCCGATAGATTACGTTATGTTTTCTCAAAATCCGATGGACTGTCATGTTTGAAACCTGAAATTTTCGTGCTAATTTGCGTGTTGATTGGCCAACCTTGTTTTCAGCGCTTGACAGCAGTTTTTTCGTTGTTCTGGCACTCAATTTTGTTGGGCGACCACTTTTCTTTTTATTTTCCAGTTCTTTACCATCACGACAATCTTTCAAAACACGGTATATTGTTGATTTTGATATTGGCTCGTCTTTGAACACGCTCAAAATTTCACTTGTACTAAGCCGTCCAAAAAGGTTGGCGACTTGTGCTCGTAAATCCAGCTTGTACGACATTTTTAATGGAAACTACTGCGCAATTTGAGTTTGACAGTTCAGTAGGAACACAGATAAACGTGACAAGTACATTGGTTGACATCTGTGTGTTTGTTAATGCTGTCAAATAAACGCCTGAAAATATTCCCAGGACTTATGTTACACATGTTAGTAGACACCGAATCCAGTGGATTCATCAATGCGTGACCCATCGGTGAAAGTCCTTCTATTCCAGTTGACATGTTGGTACTTTTCAATAAAAATATTGGGAATTAAAATAGGTCGAAGCTGATTTGGAACTCCTTGAATAGCCTGTTTCATGGAGAGATCATAATCAATGGGGGAACTGTGATAAGTGAAGCGTGCACTAGCAGAATTATAGCAAGGAAGACTAATATCAGATGACGTATAGTTAATATAGATTCGCAAGAATCTAGACTGGGTACTCAATTCGAGCATTTCTTCGAAGTTTTCAATCACAAGGTTGTTACTGATTCCACACTTGATCAGTATTCTAGATGAAAGCTCCCAGAAGCGGACTGTAAGGGTTTTACTCCTGCCAGAACCTCCAGGCTCATATTATGCGTTGAATGCATACAGCCAAGGGCAATACAAAAACAACGATATTGAATGCGTTCCAATTTAATGAGGTGGCTGTTTCTTGCCGAGAGTAAACAAAAAGAGCCAAATTCGAGAACTGAAAGAATAGTTGTTTTATAGAGTTTAATGAGGTCTTCCGGGTGGGCACCCCACCATGTCCCGGAAATTGATCTTAGAAAATTGATCCTTTGTTGACATTTCTGTTTCAAATACGCAATGTGAGTATTCCAAGTGTTTTTTGAATAAAAAATGTCTCAGGGGTGTTTGGGGGTCAACGGGTGGGGTGTCTTTTCTCCAAAGAGTGGGGGGGGGGGGGGGGGGGGGACCCCTTTTTTTAAAAACTAATTTTTTTGTGTGTTGGGGGGGAAAAATTCCCCCCCATTTGCGGCGCGGGGGGGGGATTTTTTTTGTGGGGTAGTTTTTTTTTTGTTGGTGGCATTAATTTGCTTCCTTTTTGGTTGGGGGGGGGGGGGTTGTTGGTTGGTATGATTGTGGGTGTTGGTGGGACAAATTCTTTGTTTGTTGTTAAAAATATTTTTAATTTTTTTTTGGGGGGTGTGGGGGTGCGGTTTGGGTTTTTTTTTTCCTTTCTTCCTCCGGGGGCAGGGGGGGTTGTTGGTGGTTATTACTGGTGATGTAGTGGGGTGGAATAGCTAAGCACGACTGGCACCAAGTTCATGCACAGCGTGCAATAATTTTGATTGATGTTTTTTTTAAATTGAATTTGTTATTGAAATATATGTGCAAAAGAACAAAACACCCAGAAATCCGAATTTTGGCAAACATATATTCCGAAAAATATCTCGAAACGTAGATTAAATTAGACAAATATAGTTAGAACTATTATTTACAGAATATTTGTAAAAGAATACAGAAAAATTCGGTCAAACTACAAACCAGATCCTTGGAAAATTTACAGATTTATTTGTAAAATAATTGCCGGATTATTCGGTAATCACATTGGAAGATGACAGTTTTTTTTCGGTAATCGGAAAAATCACCGAACTCATTACCGAACGTTTAGCTGTTGAGAATACGGAAAAGTTTTACAGATTTCTGTAAAAAAATCTAAGTGTGTAGTTTGAACTATAAGTAAACGTACAGTTTTCGTTGGATTTTGAGGCTTGCCAGGAGTTGAAACCCTGCGGGAAATAATTTTTATTTTTTTTTTAAATTTAAAAAAAAAAAAAGAAAAAAAAAAGTAAAATAATCAAAACTTAATGTTACCAATGTTTTTACCCGTACTGTAGACTTGTACTGTAGGACTGTAGACTTTGAAAATCGCCATGTTGATTTTTGTGGGTTCCATCAAGTACCTTCTACGTTTTACAATCCAATCGATGGCGCATGAAATTAGGGAACGTAAAACGTAAAGTTGCACTACTAACCTTGAGCCGCATATACAATTTTGATACAACTTCCATGCGTAAAGTACTTTTAATTTCCCTTTTGAAAAAGTTATAAACAATCACCTTTAACGCGTAAAATACTATTAAAATTTTATTTATATATCTTTTACTGTGTCCATTTTAGTACCGTGCTAACTTGGACAAAACATATCATTTTGCTAATCACGCATGCTGTTTGAAGCATGCATAGAACATAATATTTGTCTTACACACTTAGATTTTTTTACAGAAATCTGTAAAAGTTTACCGAATTCTCAACAGCTGAACGTTCGGTAATCCAATTTAACGGATTTCGGTAAAATTTTACCGAAATCCGGTAAATTTTTTACAGATAACTGTAAAATTTTACCGAAATCTGTTAAATCGGATTACCGAACGTTCAGCTGTTGAGAATTCGGTAAACTTTTACAGATTTCTGTAAAAAAATCTAAGTGTGTGGGTAGTGTCCATGTTACAAATCTAACTTACTCTGCCAACCTCACAAACTTCCTGATGGACAGCACGTTTCAGAAAGAATTTTCACCCGCTTGTTGGCCGTATTTTCTGGGTGCGAAATTATTTAGCATCCGGTCTCCATATTTTCAAGAACTTGATAATACTGCTTCGTGAAAAACTTTATGCGCTGCATTTCTGGCGTTTCGTGGCCCATTACTTTTTGTAATTAAAGGCATACTCACTGTTGTGAGTGCAAAAGTGGAATGACAATTTATTCATCACTATGTTTCAAACAAATGTCAGACAAATTTGTTTGTCTCTTCCTTCAGATAATTATTTGTCGATTCCATTTGTACGGAAATGTCCTCTTAGAAAACCGACTCAAATTACTATCAATCTTCGATAAAAATGACAAGACAGATCGTTGCCATAGTTGCGTGTTCACTTAAATCACTTTTACATTGGAAAATCACTAAGACCCAATTGCTGCTTCACCTGTATCGAAAAGATACCGATGTTTTAGAGTGCAATAGAGTGATGTTGATTCGAAACAGGTCCCTCGCACAAGAAAAGCAAATCTGTAAACTTGTACTTAGCATCTTGGCGATGCGATGCTAGGAACTGGATTAATCCAAACCAATTTTCTCCGTAAGCAAATGACAAGTATATTTAGTGCAAGGTTGTCACCGGATCTTTATCATAAATATCCGTCTAATGAAGAGTATAATGCCTGAAAAATGCGCCTTCAGCCGAAGTTGTTCCAGCGCAAGAGTTGCTTCTGTGGTCGGCTTTCTGCAAACCGGTAACCACTTTCTAACGATGGGAAGCTAAGCCAGAAGATACGAAAATTTACATGTAAATTGAATTTGTTTTAGATTTCATCAACAATTTATTACCGGCTTGAGGTGTTTACGTGCCGCTAGGAGAAAATGTTTATGTTGGTACTGATCTCAGATTGTGCCTTAGTTTGGTGCTGTAAGATAAATGCAGTAAAGCTCTGAAATAACTGAAGTCAATAGAATTAGATACCATCGTTGATCAACTGGAGCTTCCTGGTGATTGTGACAATGTTCTTTGGATTTTTTCGGTCTAAACCTTTAAATTTATTTTAAACCGTAGATTATTTAAGGCATTCTCACAACACCTGCTCTGTGCCTTAACTGATTCAATCCACTACATGAACGTATTACGAGCACTATGCATAACGTGGGTAGGAAAGAGTTAACGAATCGCAAGCCCACCAAACGCGTATATCTACGATGTTCAGCAATCGAAAGAAAAACCCACGCCATATCGAAAACGCGTTAGGATAATAATCATAAACATTATCATAAAACCCATTAACTCATTGGAAAGTGCGAAAGTTGTCGTAAAAAAAAACGATTATCTGCAAGAAATAAAGCAATTTTAAGCCAAAAACAATATGAACCATAATTAAGCGGAATCGGCGTCAATAATGGAAGACGTGACGTCTATTTCTCCGAAGAAAAGAGTTTATTGCTCCCTCGGTTCAGTGTCAGAAGCCAAACGGCCGAAATAAGCAGAAGGTGGTTTTGAATTGGAAAATTTTCGCCTTCCTTATGCACCTGATCTGCGACTGCGTGAGCTCGAATCATGCCGAGATCGGAGGTAGGTAGCTGATTTTCCCAACACTCAAAGGCTGGAAATTTCTACGAAAGTGAAAATTTGTCGGTCTTATGACAGTGCCAGAGGAGGGCTTCCTAAAAGCCCGTTGGTTTTGTTCCGTCATGCCAATGACGGATTTAAGACGTTGACGGCGACATAATAAGAGGATCCGTATCTTTTACAATGCATTCATCTGTCTTTCGGAATGATGCGTTTTGGTGCTGGTTTCGATAAAAAAAATGTTTTCAGCTACTGCTGCAGATAATTGCTTAAACTGCCACGAGCATCTCAAATTCGAGCAATTTGTTGCCTCGAATAACGAGGCATTTGTTTGCGCTTCAGGGTGCTACTGCTGAATGTAGTAATATTTGGAAGCAGGCGAATATTTTCACGCATTTGCTGCCGGAGGAGGGTCTTTGCTTTTTTAATGCTTCGTTTGTAGAGAAGAGATTTTGGGAGCTTTCACTTAGAGATGAGTTGTTAATTTTGCACGATGTAACCATTTTTTTTTCAGCCTAGGTTCATCGTTATGAATACAAATGTTAATATTATGTAAGATCAAATCTACATTTGGAACTAATATGTTGCTTAATAGTTAATAAGGCAGTTTGTCTGCATATCAGCTGTTTTGGTCGTAACAAAATGCAACTTATTTTGCAAATTGGAAGTAACTTGTAAACCTACTGAGGCAATTCACCAATAACCGTTTTTGTGGTTTGTCACCTCCACTAATTGAGCCTCAAATTAATAATGATTTGACGAACGTACCCTTAATAACGTATGCATTAAAAATGGATTCAAGGGATTTTAGCGATTTTTAATTCGATTACCCTTTCACCTGCACTCTTAAAAAAAATGAGTATTACGAGTGATGTAATCCGTAAATACTTTGATGTGCACGTAAATGTGCACGTAAATACTTTGAGAAACATAGATAAACATGACTCTATTGTATGTTCTATTGATATTTTGTTAAACCTGTAACCAGTGGTGTGTTGATTTGTCCAAGATTGTTGAGATTTTTGTGTACATATTTAGTTTTCGTTGTTCGTTTTATACGCCTTCAAAATTATGGATACAAGGAGGCTTGACCCAACCATCGCTGAATGGCAATTAGCTTACAACTTTTGCTGAATAAGGACGTGGGTCGACTAATCTAAAGCGATTGGAAAAACTTAGGCCAAGCTAATACTATTTGAAATAGTGACAAACTGTGTGGCATACGGAGGAACATCCAGGTATGGCTTGTCATCTGACCATAGATCATCCCTCATCACTAATTACCAAAAACTACCCCACCCCCCCGCGACTAGGCCCCCTTTGGCGAAAAGGCTCCCTTCTTCGAGGTGATTGGGGGGAGACGGGGCCGACGAGGGGGACAGTGGGGGCAGCGGGTCCCGCTCCGGGCGGGGGGGGCGGGGGTGGGGGGGTGGTAGGAACCGCCGGGATACAGGGAGGGGGGACGGAGGACACGGAGAAAGAAAAGAGGGAGGAGTGACACGCTAAGATCAGTTTACTTAAATATGAGTAAACTTTACCCATAATCTCGGAAAAGTGCACATACTCATTTTATGGGTAAACTGGGCTTTACCCATATCTGAGTACACATGGTTAACTAACAATATAGGTAATGTTTACTTATTTATGGGTAACCAATTTAAAGTAAATTTCACGCAAATATAGGTAAATCTAAAACCTTATATTGAAATTAGACGCAAATATGGATATGGATATGGATTTCTCTGTGCTTCAATTATACTACTACTATAGCAATTGGACTAACTGCTGATTGTTTGTTCCATAACAAGTAATACAAATATTGCTGAGAAGTGATTAAAAAGAAATGACTAACAGTTGATCAAAACAATTATTGATCGAATGGTTGAACCCATCAGGTTAAAAAACAAAAACGGCATTACTTTTTCAGATGTTGTGATTCCTCCCACTCCCTCTCATCGTAGTGTATTCTCTGTACAATTCCAAGGTCAAAACTCTGCCACAACCTTCTCACCACTCGATTTTCGGAACGAATCCCAATGTTTTTTTCAGTTCTTCCATCTTCTACTACGCAATTCCAACTTTCGTAATCGACCTCAATCTGTTGAATCGCAAGATGGAATGATAACCAACCTACTCGATCCAATGAAGCTTACGAACTGCCAATGTTTATTTTTTCATCCAAATATGGGTAATATGCATTTACTCATATTAAGGTAATATCACTTAACTCAAATTGTAAGTGAAGTTGACCCACTTTTGTGAGTACAATTTACCCATATTATGAGTATTGCATCAGTTACCCATATATGGGTGAAACAATTACCTTTTTATGGGTAATTGAGTCTTAGCGTGTACCAAGCAGTGAGGGAAAAGAGAGGGGGGGGCCAGGGGAAAAAAAAAAATATTTGAAAGATACATCAATGCACTTCCTTAAAGTGGTTGAGAAAATTCAAAGTTAAAATTCATGCACATGAACTGAGAATTCTAAAATATTTAAAAACACATGCATTATCAAAGAAATATGCACTGCAACGTAGGTTTCAGTCGTAATGAAAAAATAAATTAATGCTCTTTGCATTTTCAATTTATAAAATTTAAAATTTTCATTAACGTGTAAATCCAAATGTTTGTTTACTAAAACCGACACACCATGGCACCCGCTTCTTTTGTTACATCTTCCTATTAGCTGTCATTCGTTCAACAACACCAAACAGAGTTAGCAGAAATTGCAGCGCAAATGGTACATAATAATTGTTCTCGAATAAAAAGTAAAACCGCTTCATACATCAGTGTGATAATAAAATCTAATATTATTGTGAAACAGCTGCTTAGCATGTTTAGCATTTAAAATGTTAATTTGTTAATCAGTAAGAATGAGGTAATGCCGCAGAGAAAATAAAGTTTGCGAGACCAAATTCAAGTACTAAATGGTGGTTTGTATGCGGGTTCTCGAACAACTGGAATTTGGTATCCTAATATGATCTTGCTCGAATAAAAGTATACAGGATATAAGCAATTATTATTTATTTGCAATATGAAATTTATTGCAAACCAGTATTGAATTAATTCACTTGAGTTGAAAATTATGTGAGGTGTTTTCAATTCGAGTAAAAATAAAGTCTTATGTAATTTTAACCTCGTGTAATTTTTTTTTCGACTATAATTTTCAATCTTTTTCAATGCTCCAGTTACGTGCATGACAATCAATTGAAAATTACAAGATTTTATTTTACTGTGCACAGCAAAAAATAATGAATGTTACATGCAATGTAAAACATTTGAATAGTAGAAATATAGAAATTCCTTTATTAAATTTTAAATTAAAAACCGTGCACAAAAGCAGAGCATTGATGTGCATTGAAAAATACGTCTCATTTTATTGATTGATGATGATACATTGCAAAAATAATAAATCACAGTGAGCTCGTTTTCCAATGCATTCTGATACGAAATTACACGAACGTGTAATTATAAATCTTCTACCATCGAAATTTATCGCGTTGAACAACTGTTCTGCCTTTCTAAGCAAGAAAGGCTCTTTTGACCTCTGCTTATGGATGTCGAATGACAGCTAAGCAAGCTGTCATTCGACATCCATAGGCAGAGGTCAAAAGAGGATACTTATTTGTAACTGCGGTTTTTAGCGCTCATATCTGGTGTTTGGACCTGATAACTAAATAAATAATTGAAGAATTATCAACTGTCGTTGCATTTGAAGCTGATTTAATCGATGTCTAGGAATTAATTGTGCTTTTACCTACGAGTAGTTGATTATCTGGACTTCCCCAGCAACAAGAATGTACTCTTCTTAGATATATTGAATAGGTTTTAGAGTTTCTCCATTGCTTTCAACGCATCAACAGGAGATAAATGGGAATTTAATACCATGTTAAATTAAACTTGCAAGTTTCTAAGAACGCATTTGATTTGCTTTCTTCAATGTTGAAAATATATTTGGATGGATCGCAACCACATGAAAGCGTTTGACGGGATGAACCATAATGATTAAAATTAAGCTATATTTTATTCATAGGGATTCCTGTTCTTACTTGATGTTGCATATTTGGATTGATTGGGTTATTAATAAGCAAACAATTCTAACTCATCTTTTGTCTCTTCTTGTCTAACGTGAGAAATAAACTTGAATGTAGAAATCAACGATGCGGCCATTTGAAGCAGTTCATGTAAAACTCAATTCCGCAAGTATTACAAAATGTAATTTTCAATTCGTGTTAATTTGAAAACTCATATGTGATTTTAAAGTTTATTAGGGAAACTGCCCCCATATTAATCGCATTGTTCTTATATTCATCCTACGATGAATCAAACAATTGGGCAGTTGAAGGATCGGTTTCGTATTCTAATAATGTTTGCTTACGTTAAATAACTACAACAAACATTACTAATTAATCCTTCAATCTTCCTTCAAGATTAATATGGGGGCAGTTTCCCTACATGCTCTTTTTATGTGCATGAAAATAGATTGAAAATTACAAAAAAATTCTAACTGTGTAGGAGATTGGTTAAGAAAGTGTGTGTGTGTGTGTGTGTGTGTGTGTGTGTGTGTGTGTGTGTGTGTGTGTGTGTGTGTGTGTGTGTGTGTGTGTGTGTGTGTGTGTGTGTGTGTGTGTGTGTGTGTGTGTGCGTGTGTGTGTGTGTGTGTGTGTGTGTGTGTCATCAAAATGCATCACGGAAAAAACGCTGAAGAAAATTATCCATTAGGTATTTTTTGTAGCTTAGAAAATTGGAAAAAATGGCGTCACCCGAAAAGCAACGTCGCGAATTGATTTTATGCAAGCACCTGGAAAATTCTCAACTATCACATCTGGACATCGGAAAACCACTCGGAATCGTACAGTCAACGGTGAGTCGTGTGATTAAACGTTACTAAGAAACTCTAAGTATCGATCGTAAGGAGAAATGCGGTCAGAATGGATGTTCTATTAGTGATCAGGATCACATCAAAGTGTGCATTAAAGAAAGCGAGTAAATGTTCCGATTTTTCATTCGATTACCCTGCCACCTGGTGGTCGATCCAGCAGTCAGTAGTCAATATATACTAGTTGCCTATAGTTTACTGTGAAAATTTGAGCTCTATCAGCTTGTTTACGGCAGCTATGGCGAGAACAGTGAAACAACTTCAATCTCTGGTTTTTTCGTACATGCTCCAGCTGTGCCTAAAATAGTCGGCCATCGTGACCCACTTCGTGTCGGCTGGATACGATCACTGAAACAACTACAAGATTCTGAAGAAAGGAGAGTCCATCAAGCGGAAGCCTGGTTCCGAGCGTCTGACCGTTTCAAGCGACCGGAGGATTCAACAGAAGCTCAAACGGAAGACGGAAGGCAAGGTGGTAACTTCTTTCCGTGCGTTGAGCCGGGAGGTCGGTGTGACTGGCCAAACGGTCAAGAAGTATTAGGCGAAAATGGATATTCACATGCAGAAGCGTCAGTCCAAGCCAGCCGTGTCGGAGAACCAAGTGGAAACCCAGAAACAACGGATGAAGATTCTGGTCAAAGAGGTCGTTATGGACGATGAGTCGTACTTCACGTTGGACGGCAATGACTGGCAAGGCGAAGGCTACTTCACTTCCCCGATAAAAGAAATTAGCAGCGATGTGAAGCACATAGCGCACACGTAGTTCCCAAAGAAGATGTGGCTGTGGCTCACAATCAGTGAAAAGGGGTTGTCACGTCTCCTCTTCTTTTTGTCGGGGCTGGCAGTGAAAGGCTACCACAAGGATAACGACGTGTTGTTTTGGCCGGATCTAGCGCCGGCCCACTACTCGAAGCGGACGCAGGTGGAAATGGAGTGATGAGGCATTCCGGTGATGCCCATGCATTGAAAGAAAGAGTATATTTAAATAATTTCGTGGTCAAAACGACGGAAGATTTGGTCAAAAAGGCGACCAAGGAACTGAAGAATATGCCTACAAACTTTTTTTCTTCACCAATACCCAAAGTTCCGGCTAACTGTCGCAAGGCGGCGAGCAGAAGTATTTTTGTGAAGTTTTTAATTTTTAAATGAATAACATGCAATTTGATTTGCTAAAATAAAATATTTTTCCGTTCTTTTTAACCATCCATCCAAAAATAGTCGCTTTTTTTTTAATGCGCGCATGAACATTTGCAGTTTTCCGATGTTTGTTAGTATTTCATTCAAATAAATATTCTTAAAATTAAAGAAGAAATGTAGATGATTGTAAACGGAAATGTTTGCTGCTTCAACCGTTTTCGTTATTTTGTTTCAAACTGAAATACAGTTTGAATCATACTAAGATTTGTTTGAAACAAACAATAAGCGTTGGAAGAATCAACCAACAAATATGTTTGTTTTCGTAGCTGTCACAATGAAACAACCAATATAACGGTTAATGTTTCAATCATATGTCAGTTGAACTTGGGTAGGTCCCGAAACAATTATTCAAAATTTTAGTTTGTTTTAACCACCGTAGGTAGTCTAATCAAACTCATATGATATTTGTGCCCAATTCAACGTGAAATTCCGGTTAAATGAAATATGTTTGCGTGTACCAATCTTTTTTTTTCTGTTTAGGTGTAAGCAATAGGATGGAGCCACAGACAGACTAGCTGAATAAAAATGTTTGTTCAGATGGCAGCGTTAGAAAAGTGTGCCCTTATTTTCTGGGACAGCCTATAGCAGCATTTGGAAAATGTCATTTTGTGTTCTTGAACTTATGTTTACGTCATGTCATGTAAGTTATCATTTAGTTTTTATGGTCTTGTAGATTTAAGAGCATACGCAAATCTCTATCTAAAGGGCCGCTCCTTTTATGTGCATCCATGTAGGCTTGAAATTACAGGGTTACTCGCGGTTTACCTGAGGTTAAAATAGGTGACATTTTGTGGGGATGGGTTGGACAGAGGAACATGGAATTAGGATTCTGTAGTCTCATCAGATAGTTGTCGCCAGCACTTTAACTTGTTGCGAAATGGTCAGTGCTCACTTTTTGTGTTCGGCCGGTTGTGCTTACCATTGGGCGACGATTATACTCGACATGTCGGATCAAACGGACGATTATACGTCAACATGTCGGAACAAAACAAACACAAACTAAAATATAATGAAAAACGCAAAACAAACAGATTCAACTCTAATACTAGACATTTTGAGCAACAAAAAGATCGACTGCATGTTACAAAGGTCACGAGATCCCAATACATCTCCTATAGAAACATAAGGTTGTCTTCCTTGGACCTCTATGGTATTCAAAAGTCGCGTTTTGGCCCTGCCGCCACGTTCGCATAGGTGTGCCAACCCCTTGGTACTTTGTCCGGCCAGGAACTTGGCTTCCAGCTCCTCCCTCTCCCTACAGACAGCTTGAACTGTCCTACGTAGCTTGAGAAGGCTATGTTTAAGGTCCTTAGGGATCTTGTTGTGCGTTGACGTAACGTCAATAATGGCATTCATCTGCTCGGACACTTCAACAACTTTAGGAAGCGTTTCCCGCATCCTCCAGGCCCATCCATGGCCTCTCCTAGCCTAGCGGCACCTGCTTTAGATGCCATGGTACTTCCGCAAGTGTCGGACATGCCGCCGGACCCCACTTTCTTGCGTAGTGCGGACCTTACTAGAATGGATTCGCATCCTCCTGCCGGGCGGTGGAGAGTGGAACATACTGGAGGCCTGCAAAGGTTTTAAAGGAATGGAGACAGCCTTTGCCGACATTCTCACAGGAGAGTTCGAGGTGATTGAATGGTGGAAGCAGTACTTCGACGAGCACCTGAAAGGCAATATTACAGCGAACGAAAGTGTCATGGTAATAAATCTAGGAACACGTGCAGAAGATGACTGGATCTCAACCCCAACCCTTCAGGAAATTGAGGAGCAAATTGGTCGGTTGAAAAACAACAAAGCTGCTGGAGTTGACCAACTCCCAAGCGAGCTATTAGAATACGGTGGTGAAGCACTGTCCAGGGCGAGTACTGGGTAATTACCAAGATTTGGGAGGAGGAATGTTTACCGGAGGGTTGGATGGAAGCAATAGTGTGTCCCATTTATAAAAAGGGTAGGGGTGGGATTTGGAGGGTGGGGCCGGTCCCAAATTCTATGCCACCGCCTATCACCAATTGCAAAGGAGTTCGTGGGGCAATACCAAGCGGGATTCATGGGTGCCCGCGCTTCTACGGACCAGATTTTCGCGATTCGGCAAGTGCTGCAGAAATGTCGCGAATATAACGTGCCCACACATCATCTTTTCTTCGATTTCAAATCAGCTTATGATACAATCGATCGAGACCAGCTATGGCAGATTATGCACGAATATGGATTTCCGGAAAAACTGACGCGGTTGGTCAAAGCAACGATGGATCGAGTGATGTGTGTCATCCGAGTATCAGGGACACTCTCGAGTCCCTTCGAATCTCGGAGAGGGTTACGGCAAGGTGATGGATTGTCGTGTTTGTTGTTTAACATTGCGTTGGAGGGTGTGATTCGAAGAGCTGGGATAGACACGAGTGGCACGATCTTCAGGAAGTCTGTCCAACTATTTGGCTTCGCCGACGACGTTGATATCGTAGCACGTAACTTTGAGACGATGGCGGACACGTACATCAGACTTTAGGCTGAAGCTGGTAGGATTGGGCTTGTGATTAATGCGTTAAAAACAAAATACATGAAGGGAAGAGGCTCACGAGAAGACAATGTTAGCCTCCTACCACGAGTTCAGATCGACGGTGATGAAATCGAGGTAGTAGACGAATTCGTGTATCTGGGCTCATTGGTGACCGCCGATAACGACACCAGCAGAGAGATACAAAGGCGCATTATGGCTGGCAATCGTGCCTACTTTGGACTCCGAAGGACGCTAAGATCGAACAAAGTTCGCCGAACTACAAAGTTGACCATCTACAAGACATTAATTAGACCGGTAGTTCTCTACGGCCACGAAACATGGACATTGCTAGTGGAGGACCAACGCGCCCTTGGTGTCTTTGAACGGAAGGTGCTGCGTACGATCTACGGTGGAGTGCAGATGGAAGACGGAACGTGGAGGAGGCGAATGAACCACGAATTGCACCAGTTGCTGGGAGAACCTCCCATCGTACACATCGCTAAAATCGGTCGACTACGATGGGCTGGGCATGTCGTAAGAATGTCGGACGACAGCCCTGTTAAAATGGCTCTCGAAAACGAACCGACGGGTACAAGAAGAAGAGGCGCGCAACGAGCAAGGTGGATAGATCAAGTAGAAGGCGACCTGCGGACTCTTCGCAGACAGCGAGGCTGGCGAGGTACAGCCATGGACCGATTACAATGGAGACAACTTCTGTGTACAGCAGAGGCCAACGGGAGGAAGTGGTTTTTGTTCAGATGGTGATAAAATAAAGCTAAGACAGATAATTGCTTGTGATAAATTTCCCATGGAAGGTAATTATTTAAGCTTGCTTGCAAAAAAATTCTACGCCTTTGCGAGCGGCCTTCCAGCAGTTAACCGGAACATTCGCCATGGCGGACGAAAACATGCGTGTAGGCATGTTTTTAAGTTCTTTCTTCGTTTTATTTATCAATTCCTCCTCAGTTTTCGCGACAAAATTGTTGGAGTAGATCCTACGCTTCAGGTTGGCCCAGAAATTTTCGATATGACGCAGCTGGGGGACGTTGGGCGGGTTCGCAGACTTGGGTACAACATCGAAATTCAGCCGCTCCATCTCCTCCAAGGATCGCTTCGAGTAGTGGGCCGACGCCAGATCCGGTCAGAACACCGCGTCTTTGCCCTTATGGTATATCTTGATGAACGACGCAACTTTCGGCAGGCATTTCGTACTATAAATTTTCCCGTTCACGGCCAGTCCGGAGCGAAAGAAGAACGGCTTTGACATCCCCTTCTCGCTGATTGTCAGCCACAGCAGCAACTTCTTGGGAAACTTGGTGTGTGAAATGAACTTCACCTCGGAGCTCACTTTCCTAGTGGGGGAAGTAAAATACGAAGTGCCCTGCCAGTCGTTGCCATTCAGGGTGAGATAGGTCTCGTCGTCCATCACAACCGCCACGTAGCGATTCGCCGGGAAAATCGAGTTGACCATCTTATTCAGCCGCTGCCGCTGCGTCATTGCCTGCAGCTCCGAAACGAGTGGACGCGACTTCCGCTTTCTGACATGAATGTTCATGTTCGGCAGGTATTTTTTCACTGTTTGGCCGGTTGAACCGACCTCCCGGCCAAGCACACGCAGTGATGTAGCCAGTTTTCCCCCGGTCTTCCTCTTCAGCATCCTTTGGAGCTTCTTGTCGCTCAGGGTCGTCGGCCGTCCGGAACCGGGCTTTTTTTAATGCTCTGATTGTTCTCTAATAGTGCCAAGATGTTGTAGATGCCGGAACGCGTATTTGGCGTCCACAAAGTGCCGTGATGTCCGTTTTCGACGCGGTGGGGTGCCGTTCTTTGAACGTGTGAACAGTGAAGCCACTCCGTTCAGAAGTGTGCGACTGAACGGAGTTGCTTCACTGTTTTTGCCATCACGGTTAGAGTTGGACTGATAGAGCTGTCAAATTTTGTCTGCTGAATCATGGGTTACTATGATTGATGCTGCATGGGTAGTTTCGTCAGTGCGGGTGAAGGTAAACCCATGAAAAATCGGCAATTTTTGTCCATTGTTTTTAAAATGCAAACGTTATTTATGTGTTTTTGACTAATAAAAGTATTAGATTGTAGTTTGCTTAAGCTTTAATGTTTAGTTTTATTTTTTTTTGTTTATAGAATAAATGTAAATTAAATATTGTAAAGTTATAAGCAGATGATTTATAATTCAGAATATTTGTGCTATTTAAACCTTAATTTTAACTCCCACCCTTTTTTTTTATTTTTTAATTTTTTTTTTTTTTTTAACTTTAGTTTTAAGATAACTGATGTATATTAAAAATGAAAACTTTGCTCGGGTAAGTTGATTCGAATGAGCCTGTACAAATAAATGGATGGACTACCATAGTCAGTTAATCAATATCGAAAGGCCTCACTATTACTTCAGAACCTCTTTTGTTTGTCCTTATTTAGTTGACTTTCAACCACCTGGGCTGATTTGTCATCGCACTTCAGAACCTCTTCATTAAAACAACATTCTGCTTATCTTAGCTGAACCTAGCATAGCTTACTGATAAGTTATTTTAACTAAAAGTAAAGTTCCTATTACTGATGCAAGATTGTTCTAAGTTATATTGGACTGTTTGGATTTGATATGGATATACGGAAAGCAGAGGGAATTTAAAAATGATCAGTACGTATTGGCAGATTTGCATTACCACTGCAAATTTTAAATGGAACGAATTTAAGAAACAATTAACATTTCATGCAATACATTCTAATAACTTTTATGCTATAGTGCAGCAAAAATGTTGCTCCAGACTCTCACGCGTAATAGTTTTACTTTCTTAGATTTGTGCCAATGAATATTCGAGGTGGCAATACAAGTCTGTTATTTGTCTTTCAACTATCTACTTAAAATTTTGATAGTTTAGTGTTACATTTGTAGTAGTGAATGCCTGGAGTGATTATAGGTTTAAAGCCAACAGGTGTAATTGAAAAAAATCTTGTTTCGAGAAAAAAAGCTTTAATGTTCGTGTGTATTTTCCAAGTTTACACAACAGAGTCGTTTTTCTGTCAGATGTGGCATACTTAACTAAATGTTTACCATTTTTTCATTAGCACTGGTTGTCTTCTAAGCCACTTGGTTGAATTGCGAAGGGAGTTTCCAAAGACGATTTTCTTGTAGCTAGTGGTGGATAATTATAAAAAAAACCCAAACTGGTAAACGTAAAGAGAGCATTGCATGGCCAACTGTCTAACTGCATCTAGAACAGTTATACAAGCAACCACTTGTACTTAGGCAATCACTAATGCATTATTGCAGAATTAAGCAAATGAACCGCTTAACGAAAATAGGTTTCACTCAAATATTATGTCTCAGGCGCAGTTACAAAATGCGCATTAAGTAAAATAATAGTACCTAAAGCACCATCCAGCATTTCATTTCAAAGCTCTGCCCATTCCAATCTGTAACCTTCACAATCATTCATTGTCCGACAGCTTTCAGTTCACATTTCGCCGTTGTCGATCAATTAATTGTTTCACTCTCAATTTTTCCCCTTAATTTCGCTTCCACTGCGGTTTTATACCTTTTCTCTGAGCGATCATTAACCAGCAATTTATGATCTTTAGCTCGCGGTCGGTGGATTTTTCGAATGCAACAATTTTGCAACTACTTGCCAACTGCGCATTTGCGAATACGTATACATATCTCAATCGTGTCAATTTCACTTGCTGCAACAGAGGTTGTAGTGATTTCCATTCATCAGATCAAAAGACAAATAAATAAGCAGAATAATGGAGGGTTCCCAATAAGTGCAGCAGTGACCGGGTAGATTCCTCAACACACGGACGAAAATGATCTCAGCTTAATTGGGCAGTTTGTTTACGATTATTGGAAACGTCTGACGAAGACGAAAGTTTCTGACCTAAAATTCGCAGATTGCTAATTGACGATGATGAAAGTGAAATAGTTGCGAGTCTCCGACGTCCTGCTTTTGTACCCATAAAAACGATCAGCTGAGGATGACGTGATTTATTTGATTGAAATTTTGCACAGTGAAATTATGTAAATATCAACCATAACTTCCCAAATTTGATGTCAACGAAGACAGGAAAAGTTTAACTACGCCTCCGGTGATGTTTTCGATTTCTCAATTTATGACACTTGTGTATAAATTCTTTAAAGCTTACGTAGTCATCAACTACCCCTCACGTTTAGACTAATTCGTAGATGAAATAGCTCAAGATTAATTCGGTATAGATCGATAATTTTGGATCAGTCTACTGCGCTGCTACTCTTCCGCAAACAATTCCACGTTTGAAAAATTAATATGTCTACCCCTTTGTACAAAAAGCTGCAATAAATTGAGGCTGCCGGACGTCGCAATTCCCTGAAGAATGTTGAGTCTGTCATGATATTGGTTTGGAGAGATTCAATTTTTCTCCTGCTCTGCTTCGGCGCGGACGGTAATTGCGTATGCACACATGTGCTTTTTTGTTTGCCTAGTTGATTTGAATATTGGGACGAATTTTGCACCTTTCCTTCCAATAATGGGCATTCGAATGCCAACATTCGCAGCTGCCGTGTCTCGATCAATCGATCACGGATTTTTTTTTGGTCGGTTAATAAATGTTTGCGTCGGTTGTGACACTTTCCCTTTCGTCGTTTGCGAATGTTTTGCGGATGTATGATGCTAGTAGCCGATGGATGATCGATTATAGGCTGTTTACACTGATGGTGGCTTAGTAAGACTGTCGCTGTTGAAAATGGGTGACAGCCAAATGTAAACGGCATCAGCATCCGCCAGCATGTGGATTGCAAAAGCAAATGACATTCGTGATTTTTTATTGCAAGCAGCTGGCTATTTCCAGCAAATCTGATTCTTATGTCTTAATAGATGAACCGTGTTCAGACTTAAGCTTCAATATCAACATCATATGAAGATATTCAGTTCAGTTTCAGAGATTCATGAAAATATACTTAGTTGAACAAACTTTTATTTCTATGTTGACTGACGCTTCTAATCAGTAACTTACTGTTATCTCTGTTCAGTTTTCAATAACAGTCTACCACAATTTGTCCTAAATATCTCGACATTAGGAGTGGTGATGTGCACCGCCTTTCTGATGAAGATTGCTTTTCTGATGGTGACAGCCCATCGTCATCCCTTTACGTGTGTACATGTGATCTGTAGCCGGCAGATTTTATTTTATTTGTCGTCAATCAGTAGTAGACCGTTTTGTTACAATGATATTTACATTTTATGTCTCACTTCTTAAATACGTCTTGGAAAACTAACCTATCAAGTTTATATTTCTAATGTTTAAGTTATCTAATTACATTGAAGTATTGCTTTAGTTTTGTTTTAGTCATAGTGGACATTTCAACATTTTCTCCGTGCTAATTGTAAGTTGCCACCATCTGATTAAGAGGTCCAAATTTGGCGTAATTTGTGCGTAAATGATGGCTTGTGTAATGATGGCTTGTAGTATTCTATTTCGTAATTGCCGGGACGGAATGTAAAAATTAAGTTTTGATAAAAGTTCTTCTGAGTCAACGCGTTGCGCAATAATATCATTTACGAATGAAACTAATGCAAATTCACGGCGCTGCTTTAATGATTGGATACTGATAAGCATACAGCGTGCTGCATAAGATGGAAGAGGTAACCTTGTCCAACCTAATTTACGAAGGGCAAACAGTAAAAACTGCTTCAGGACCGATTCTATTCGTTCTTTTTGTAAAGACTGGACTCGGAAAAAATGAGACACACAAAAATGATCACCAAAAATTCATTTTAAATCGGATACTTCTCAATTTTTTAGGGATTAAATAACTATATTAGCTATGTTTTGGCATAATTTATTTATTGAATTTCCTCCCCCAAGCTGAATGCTCGTACATTTCTCTTAACACTGCTCATGAGATCTTGGACGAGGCTTTGTCCATCTTCCTTACACGATTTATCCCAGTTTTTCTTCAAAGCTTCATCGGTTTTGAATGTTTTTCCGCTTTTCTTCAACTTCTTCTTCATTATCGCCCAAAACTTTTCGATCGGACGAAGTTCTGGTGTATTTGGCGGGCTCGCTTCGCTTCGTACCAATCCATTACAGGCTTGGCGTAATGGCACGAAGCGAGATCCGGCCAGAACAGCGTGGGACCACGGTGAGAGCGGAGAAAGGGCAGCAAGCCAGAGGACTGAAGAGAGTGTTAGTTCTTGAAGCCTGCAACTTTTGCTGCGGCGCTAGTGGAGATTTTATCATTTGAAGCTAAGTTCACAATGGATTGTATGCGGAAGCGTAGTATCTTGTATAATAGCAGAAATATTTATTTCATTTGCATTCATCAGTACAGTTGTGTTATATGAATCCAGATGTGTCTATTTACAATCGCAAATTGATTCAGTTTTCACGCTTATGATCGAGTATAGCATTCTGACGCAGCATTTTGAACATTGTATAAACAATTTTTTATAACAATGTTCAGAATATTGTTTCAGAGGGATTATGTCTCTAAGGGCCGATTTCTTCACCCTCGCTTAAATTTCAAACCTGGTTTACCCATATAGTTAAACCTGGTTTAGTGGTTAAGTGGAGGTGAAGAAATCAGCCCTAAGAAATTCGAAAAGACCTGTGTCAATTAGCGAACAGTAAGTGTACTTTTAAGGTTCGATATAACCATAAAGCATAACAAATATAATGAAAAATGATTTGAAACAGAAACCCGGTGTAGAACCTTCTCGAAGAAACTCAAAGAAGTTGAGGAATGTCTGCACTGTAGGATTTTACCAATAACGAGAGCTTTCGTTTTTATGTATATTTATTAATTTGACCAACTCTAGTTGGTAGAGCATATAACATTCCAACCAAAATGAACCGATTCAAAGTCATTCACCCGAATCACATGTTTAAAAGAGATATTAATTAAATGAATTACTACTTTTACTACTTCGGAGCAATTTTTTATTGTTTCTGTTGTTATATCGCTACATTTTTTTAGTTGCGCCAAATCTTTATTTATTTATTGAGGAAGTTTTTCTTTATTTGAAACATAGATTTGACTAAGATTAAAAATAACAAATTATTAAAGAATAACATAAATTTATTAAGGAAAATAAGTAAACTTTATATGAAACACAACTACATCAAGCACCTTGAAACAAAACATTTTTGTTCAACTTTTTTCGTTGTGGTGGCTTGAAGCCACCGAAACATTTTGCGTAGTAATTAACTCTCTGTTGCAAATAAAAATTAATGCAAAAGTCAATCAACGCCTTTCTGTGGTTACAAAATGCTTCCTGATGATTGACGTGGTCGGACATTTTTTCAAAAATATGCTTTTGTTCAATGACTTTTGAAGATATTTTCGTATTTAGCGCTGCATAGTATTTTGGGATATTCAACTTGGTGTTGGCTCCAACTAAAGCCATGAACTCTTGTTCAGAAATTTTACAGATAGCCTGAACATCTGTATGAGCTCCAGTTTTCGACGATTTTAATTCTTGTAGACACTCCTCGCATTTGACTTTTTCTATGAGTTATGAGATGTCTTGGTCAAAAACAATCCAATAATGATTCGTCATTGGTTTGTTCTAGAGCTTGACGATTGATTTCCATCCTAGTGTCCAGCTGAACGGCAATGTTGTCATCGTTTCTTTGATTAATAGTGCTCAAAGACAACTGTCGTTTATTATCGACATGTAGCATTTTCATGTAAGAGAAATCGAAGCAGTTTCCTGAAGTTGACGAACGTATATGATTATTAACGATAAGGCGTTTATAAGCAGCTTTGAACTGTATCGACATTGGGTTGTTATTGTACCCTCCTCTTGACCTAATCGCCGAAAAAAAGTCTCTAGATGGTCTTGGCTCATTCTGTAGCACATCAAAACATCGATTTCTCCCTTCTTGACAATGTACAGTTGGTACATTTTCTTAAAACTATGAATAGCAACAATAAAGCCAAGAAAGCCAGTTTTATTTATGGTTGTTAAAATTGGTTGCCAGGCAATTGTATTGCCCTTTTTTTTGAAGAATTTCAATAGTTGAGATGAGCTGCTCGGCTTTATCGAAAAGAAAACAATATTTTCTAAAGTTCGAATAACTGATAGGCTGCTTGTAGCCTTCTTCTTCAGCATGTTTACTGTTAAAAACATCAAACAAATTATTAACAGTTTTGATGAAATCGACTGTTGCTTCCGATTCACAGAAGTCTGGGACAGTGTTCTTGAACTGCTCCAACAACTCAGCAACACTTCTACTGAGGGTTTGACCTGCAAAATCAACTCTCATTTTTTCATTCTCAAAATTCACGTGACGATTGGAGAGTTTTCCAGCTATTGGCTGACCAGTTACCTGCTGCATGCTGTTTAGGCGTTCAATATACTTCTATTCAACCATTCCACTAGTTGTCTTTAGCTGCTTTTTAGCACCAAGAGTATTACGAATTAACTTGAGCATATGGCAAACGTCAAGAATTATGAATACCGGTTCTCCTGTTACGGGATGGTTGAAGTACGTTCGAAATTTGGTCCGTATTTTAGACATGCTCCGAGTCTATTTGCAGTACAGATATTGGTGCTCGTTCCATCGAATATGAAAGCAATGACCGTAACATTGATGTTGGCCAGATACTCAAGGATAGTTTCCACCAGATGTGCCTTCTGTTCCGTATTAAGACCATCTATTAGGAAATAACCAATGGGAATTTTCCATGATTCAGTTGCACTCGTTACCATAAATACTAACGCTTCCCTAGCCATTGGCAGCTCATCAGCTCCTTCCGGAAGAAAAACAGCGAATTTAACCGATCCCTCAAATTGTTTTTCAACATCATTCCACTCTACTTGCCTACGAATCGCGACCTCATCCATCATGAGATTTACCAATAGCCGTTTACCATTACTATTGGCTTCCTCAGCTGTCCTTTGAAGAGTAACAATAGTTTCTGACGTCAAACCAGGCTCTTCGTCCAATGATGAGTACCAGGAAATCAGTGTGCGTGGTGAAGGAAGATGATTAAAGGGTGTATTCGATAAAAATGGCACACAGAAAATCTTCTGTAACTTTTGAATCGTATGAGAAACAAACCTAGAAATTTGAGTAGACCTTATCCATAGTGTATTATTTACATCTGCCAAGTTTCATAGTTATACATTCAGTAGTTCCAGTCATGTCGTCGAAACAAGAAATTGTCCGTGAGAAAATTTTGTGCACTCACAATCAAAATCCAGGGGCGTCCCACCGGTGGATTGCTAAAAGGCTTGGAATTGCAAATACAACTGTGTCTCGTGTAATAAGAACCTTCAAGGAGCGTCTGAGTGTCCAAAGGAAGGAAGGGAGTGGTCGTAAAAGTGGTCCAATGGACAGTAAAATGGCCAGGAACGTCGTACAACAATTCAAGAACCGTCCAAACATGTCAATTCGAGATGTCGCTAAAAAGTCTAAGGTGTCAGTCGGTTTTGTGCAGAAAACCATGGAGCGTGCTGGGTTACATGTTTACAAAGTGCAAAAAGCCCCAAACCGGAATGAAAAACAAAACATCACTGCGAAAACCCGCGCCCGGAAACTTTACACGAAGCTGCTCACCAAATCCGGTTGCATCGTGATGGATGACGAAACATACGTCAAGGCCGACTTCCGTCAACTTCCTGGGCAAGAATATTTCGTTGCCAAGTCGAAGTTTGATGTTCCGGAGGATGTTCGAAAGAAGAAACTATCGAAATTTGCAAAGAAGTTTCTAATCTGGCAGGCGATTTGCGGATGTGGTGAAATAAGTGCTCCCTTCATCACTTCCGGAACAATAAACGGTGCGATTTACACGGAAGAGTGCCTTAAGAAGCGTCTCTTGCCATTCATTAAGAAGCACAAAGGATCAACTCTGTTTTGGCCTGATCTAGCATCCTGCCACTACGCTCGAAACGTATTGGAGTGGTACTGAGCCAACGGAGTCAATTTTGTGCCAAAGGATATGAACCCACCAAATTCACCGGAACTTCGTCCAATTGAAAAATTCTGGGCAATTATGAAAACGGAACTTCGCAAACATCCCAAAACTATAAAAACAGAGCTAGAATTGAAGAAAATTTGGGTAAAAACAACAAAAACACTGGGAAAATCGGTTGTACAAAATTTGATGGGTGGAGTGAAAAGGAAGGTGCGGGCATTCGGGATGGGAGACGAAATTGAATAAAACAAATGTTGTAAATCAAAACTCATTAGTAGTTCTTCATTCCCTGAAAATTTCAAGAAAATCCGATAATCAGTTTAATTTTGATGAGTATATATGTGTGTGCCATTTTTATCGAATACACCCTTTAGCAAACCTTTGTCGAACATACTGATATGCACGAGGTGAGTAAAAATGAAGTGTCACAGCAAAGCACTTCATTGCTTCACTATAACTCTGGTTGTTCTTGTGGGACCGTAATTCTCGAATAAATTCTTCATTTTCACCAAATTTCTGGAAAAATGTCAGACAAAATATAAGTTAAGTCATACGAACGTTTAAGTCTGATAGAACAACCAAATAAAAAAATCAGTATTGCCGTAATACCCATTAAGTGAAAATGTATGTGCTACTTTTTCATTGTATACTATTCCCATATAAAGGATGTCCAATAAAATTCCCATATCAAAGATATGCGCGTAAGTTTTTAATTGGTTAGTATTTCTGCCATATTGATTGTTTATTTTAAGGTTTTCTTGCAGAACTGCGAAGTATTCAAGAAATGGCTAATGTGTCTCAAAGGCTAATTTAAACTATCTGATAAATCACTTCACGGTTAATTCCATTAACTCGATGCTGATTTAGTCATGATTAAAGAAACTTCTTTCAGAAATAAGGTAAAGAGGCAATAGAAAACCGGGCTAACTAAAAGTTATTCAATACTAAACTAATGGCATTTGCTGTCAAGGTCTGATCAACATATCAGATAGTTTAAACCGTTCATAAGCATGTGCGAAAAAGTACAACATCAACCTTTATCAAAGGAATACTAGTTGCTGCATTGAGTTTCAGATTAATCATGCACATTAGAAAATTTCTCATTTATATTGCAGATTAGCCTTTTACTACGAATGATGAGTAGTTTTGGAACTATTTTTATTAATATTTAAATCTTATAGTTATTAAAAGATAATAAATTTATCACTTACAGCGAACAGCTGACTTCTGGCAGCTTGTGAGAGCATGTTTCGATCGCAAGCATTGTTAAGCACCTCCTCAAGGCTTTTTTTCAAGACGTCGACATTTCTGCTGCAAGAGTCTTATTTTATAATTTTTATCCTGTTTCACCTCCTTCTTTGCTTTTTCAATGACTTTTCGCAACGTTTGTAGATCCATTTTCTCTTCATATTTCGTTTCACAATCCAGACGAATCCTTTGAAGTAACAAATTATATCACAACATGCAAACTTGTATTTTAATTAAATACCTACTTCTTTCTTGGTTCAATCATTTCACCTATTTCATTTGTTATGAGGAACCCATCTGTGAGAAACTCAAGCTCATCTCTGAAAGTTAAGTTTTGAAAAGTGTTGAACTAAATAATCTTTTTTGCTGATTGGACTTACGTTTCATCGATAGGAGTTTTATCGAACACTGTTGGGACCACTCCTTTTTTCAAGAAAATTCTACTTCCTTTGAATTTGAACTCTTCTGGCCTAAAATGCCTGTCACAGAGACGAGATTTATGGCATTTTTCGATTGAAAGTAGTTGCCCTGTAAAAATTTTGATAGAGCATATCCATTTTTCCAAAACATCAACTGTGGTTGGAAATCTGTGAATAATATTTTAATTTTAGTTTGTATCGTCCAAATAATTAAAATATAACAATAATTTATAAATTTGAAAAACCTGTGACTAGATACACAGTTTTTTTTACTGTTGATGGAGATATTGTACTTGGACAATATGTAATGATGCACTTCATATTCGCTGAAATCTTGGCAGTCTTTCAGTAAAAAAATGAGATCTGGCAGAGCACATGAAAAGAAGAAAATTTAGCTGTCAAAACGATTGCAATACTTTTTTTATACGTTATTTAGATACAAATATAATGTATTTTTGAAGCGTATATGCACTAGTCATTTTACTTATGTGTAAAACAATTAAATGCTTTTCCAACAATTGAATTTTGTTAATTTTATCGATTATTTATCGATACTGTACACATTTTGGCGCACACGGCATTAGTATTTATAGATAAAATAGAAACAAATATTGAATTCAAACCATTAACATAGTATGTTTTCATATTAGTCTTATTTATGTGTGATGACACTTTGGTTTAGAAGACGTTTTGAAAAACAATATATTTAATGTTTCTATTGAACTATCATTAAAACTTCATAAACATAGAGTAGGTCTTTTGCATTTTTATTTATTTTGACAATATTTTATTTTTTGAAAGTTTTAAGATATTCGACCATTACTTCCTTGTTATAACACTTTTGCAAATATTCTTTAAAGCACTATTTACGTACAGATGTTGGCATTCAAGTTGCTGTTATTAAGAATTATTTAGGGAGTAGTTCCTGATAAGGATGAAACTGGACATTTAGGACATCAATCTCGAAACATGCAAATTTAATGAGCAACTTTTTTTTTATGGCTTTGTCTCGTTCGGTGGTGCATTTATTAAGCATCATAAAACCGTTATGGTGTTTTTTTTGTGTGCAAATAACCAAAAAAAAAAAAAAAACTAGCGTGCCGAAGACACCAAAACAATTTAATTTAATGGCGCAGTTCTTCAGGAGATTTCACACAACTAAGCTCGAGATTCATTGTATAACACACATTAATGTTTACGGAAGAAATCCGACGATTAAACCCACCGCAGCCACCCTTACCTTCGCCTTGACCCCGTTTAATTTAACTTTTTTTTTCGTGCACAAAATAAAACAATAACACTTCAGATGTTCGCTGATCCAATAAAAGGTAAAAATATTTCTTCCAAACTACTCGTATCAGTAATTAAGATAAAACATTCTAATACCTGGCTGATAAACAATTAAAAAATACTATCGTTGTGATAACCTCTGCACTAAGTACAACACGGAAGATGATTCTCTCGAATCAAATTAACGACAACTTCCGCCGCGAATATTGTGTATGCTGCATATAGCCTTAAAAAACCGAGCTGTCAAATTAGCACCACACGCAGCACCAAGTTTTCGGCTTCACGATTGTTGTTCGTGGATGACAGCCGCTTCAGTCCTGTGCAGCAAGGGTTTCTGCAAGCATTCCTCTCGAACAATCTGCCCGTTTATGGTGCCGGTTGTAACGAACGGCTTGCTGTACCGTCCGCACTTGCAGATCGTCCGCCGCAACAGGTACTTCTTCGCGAATTGGTCCATCTTTCTCTTCCAGAACTTTTCTGGAACCTCCATGCGGGACGTACCGACAAAAAATTCGAGGCCAGGGATTTGTTTGGTGTCCGCCTTGATGTATGTCTCGTCGTCCATGACGAGACAGCCTGGCTTGACCAGCCACTCACGGACCTTAAAAACACGTAGCCCAGCACGCTTCCTGGTCTGCTGGACGAAGCACTTCGACGAATTGACCTTTTTGGCCACGTCTCGGGCGGAAAGGTTCGGGTTATTCTTAAAGTACTGCCTTATCTTCCGCGCCTTCTCTGGGTATTCCGTTTTCGGTTTTCGGCCGCTTCCAAGCCTTTTGCCGATCCATCTGTGCGACTGGCCAGGATTATCGATCACCGCGCCCAAGATTTGCTGGCATAGCTCTTCTTGTTTCGAATGCATCTTGAAAACTATTTGACAAATCGCGATAAAATTTTGCACACATAAACATTACACTGTAACACTAGTATTACCTAAAATTTCATTAAATTTTACCCACGCGATAAAAAGTTACACCCAAAACAAAGTGTCGCATTTTTTCCGAGTCCAATCTTTACTGTATTGACCATAGAGTTGCGCTGGCTCGTCGTTCAATCTTTTCGTCGATACGCCGCCAATATTCTGTGGTTACGTTTATTGAAAACTCCAAGTGTTTGCAAGTTCTCCTCGAGTATTGTCCACGTCTCATGCCTGTAGAAAACTAGCGGTCTTATCAGCATCTTGAACATGGTACATTTAGTACGGCGTTGAAGTTTACCAGACTTCCAGACCAGGATCTTGTGGAGTCCAGAATGAGCACGACTTCCGTCAATAATGCGTTTACGAATTTGTCAGCTGCATCTGTTATCCGACGTCACCAATGATCCGAGGAACACGAATTCATCCACCTTTTGAACTCATCTCTGTCGATTATAAAATTAGAAGTAACATACAACGCTATGTCTCTTTCCTAAATAACAATCGGATGCTATGAAACATTATAATCTTGATTCTACTGCCATGCAATTTACATATCATTATTCTTTTGAGTATGCAACAATGATAGAGAAACATTATTTTTTGTCCTAACATTGAAAAGGTAGGACAATGTCTTTATCATTCATGCATTCGCGAGTTTGGATTTACTGGTTAGATATGAATTTGTACATTACTAATTATGTTTTTATTGCGTACAGTGCGTCAAATTTAAAATATAATGTTTTGAAATTGGAAATATAATATAAACCAGTAATAGCTGATGCATCCGTTCCTAGCTGTAGCTATACCAACCCGCCGCTACCTAATAACAGTAACCGAGAGAGGTTGCCAAAAACAAGTACTACGTCTTCTCGCAATTCTAAGAAAAATATCCCGTCCAAGCGAGGGAAGATTAGTTTTAGGGACATTGTGGATAACATTTTAAATGCTCTTGGCCTTTCGGATGCTTCACCGCTCCGAGGACTTATTGACCTGCTTATTCCTATAGTTGGAAACTACTTCAAGCAATTGACTGTATCATGGCCCCTTATTGGTGAATTCATTTCTTTCGATGAATAATTCGTCGAGTGAGGATCAAGATATGATCACCGTATTACAATGGAATTGTCGCAGTATAATACCTAAATTAGACTCGTTCAAGTATTTGATTCATAATTCTGGTTATGATATATTTGCTTTCTTCCGAAGATGAATTATACTTCCACGATTTTAACATTATCCGCCTGGATCGAGATGATTCATATGGTGGAGTACTTTTGGGGATCAAAATGTGCTACCCTTTCTATAAAATCTCAATAATCTCAGGTATTGAAATCGTCGCTTGCCAAATAAATGTTACGAATAAAGATCTTTGCATAGCTTCCGTCTGTGTCCCTCCGAGGGCATCAATAAACCGCCGTCAACTTTGGAATTAAATTACATTACTTCCTCTCAGTTCTTTTGGGGCGACTACTCCTGGGGGGGAAGGAGAGAGCGGGTTTTTTTGTGTGGGGTTGTGGGGGGGGGGGGACCTCCTGGGGGGGGGGTGTTGTTTTTTTGTGTTCTTTTTTTTGTTGTGTGGGGCCTGCCGGTGTTCCTTCTTTCAATCACAAATAGTCCACAAAACAGACGAGTCAATCCATGTTTCATATGACCTCACGAGGCATATTCATTGGCAACATTTTGCATCAGCGGTAACCCTTGGTATTGGTTCTACCGATCCTCTTCCACCATTAGAAGAGTATCGTTTCCTTTTCGAACTGATGTACAAAAGTGCATTAGAAGCTCAGAAACGACGTGTTCCAAGTGCATCCCTCAAAAGAAGACCCGCCACCTTTGGATGGGATGACGAATGCACTAAGTTGTATCTTGAGAAATCCGATGCGTTTAAAGATTTTCGTAGGCATGAAACATCTGACTTTTTTGATAAGTACCTCAAGCTTGAAAAAAAGCTTAAAAACTTACTCAAAGCAAAAAAAAACGAAATTACTGGCGTTCGTTTGTAGAGGGACTATCTAGAGAAACCTCGATGACAACGCTTTGGAGAAAGGCTCGTTATATGCGAAACCACTCATCCTCCAATGAGAGTGAAGAATAGTCCATGCAATGGATACTCGACTTCGCTAAAAAGGTTTGTCCGGACTCTGTCCCAACACAACCGAATTTACGGGATACCACCCGAAGTAACGGTTTTCTGGACGAACCATTCACAATGTTGGAATTTTCATCCAACAACCCTGCTCCGGGAAGCGATATGATTAAATTCAACCTAATTCTAAAAAATCTCCCCGATATCGCTAAAAGACGATTACTTAACCTGTATAACACTCTCATGGAATTAAATATAGTTCCACCCGCATGGAGGCAGGTTAAAGTAATAGTTATTCAAAAGCCTGGGAAACCAGCGTCTGATTACAATTCTTACCGTCCGATCTCTATGCTATCATGTTTAAGGAAATTGTTAGAAAAAATGATCCTATCAAGACTCGACCGTTGGGTTGAATCAAAGAACCTGCTATCAAATACGCAGTTTGGTTTCCGAAAGAACAAAGAAACAAACGATTGTTTAGCGTTGCTTTCATCTGATATACAACTGGCCTTTGCACACAAGGAGCAATTGGCTTCAGTATTTCTGGATATTAAGGGCGCATTTGATTCAGTTTCCATAGATATACTGGCAGATAGTCTGCACAATAGTGGTTTGCCAGGAATTTTAAATAACTTTTTGTATAATTTACTGTCAGAAAAACAAATGTCCTTCAATCTAGGCCAACTGACAACTTCCAGAATTAGCTACATGGGCTTGCCCCAAGGCTCATATTTAAGTCCCTTGCTTTATAATTTTTATGTTAAAGATATTGATAACGGCTTGGAAAATAGATGCACGCTAAGACAACTTGCAGACGATGCTGTGATCTCCTTTAGAGGTCCACGTGCGGAAATCTTGCAAAGACCATTGCAAAATTCCCTAGATAATCTGTCCATCTGGGGCAGAAATTTGGGGATCGAGTTTTCACCGCATTAAACCGAATTGGTAGTGTTTACTAGAAAGCGGTTCCCAGCCCACCTGCGTCTCAAGCTGTTGGGAAGAGACATTACCCAATCTTTGACCTTCAAATACCTTGGAGTCATGCTTGATTCGAAATGCACTTGGAGTACTCACATTGCGTATTTGAAACAGAAATGTCAACAAAGGATCAATTTTCTAAGATCAATTTCCGGGACATGGTGGGGTGCCCACCCGGAAGACCTCATTAAACTCTATAAAACAACTATTCTTTCAGTTCTCGAATATGGCTCTTTTTGTTTCTTCTCGGCAAGAAACAGCCACCTCATTAAATTGGAACGCATCCAATATCGTTGTCTACGTATTCCCCTTGGCTGTATGCATTCAACGCATAATATGAGCCTGGAGGTTCTGGCAGGAGTAAAACCCTTACAGAACCGCTTCTGGGAGCTTCCATCTAGAATACTGATCAAGTGTGGAATCAGTAACAACCTTGTGATTGAAAACTTCGAAGAAATGCTCGAATTGAGTACCCAGTCTAGATTATTGCCAATCGATATTAACTATACGTCATCTGATATTAGTCTTCCTTGCTATAATTCTGCTAGTGTACGCTTCACTTATCACAGTTCCTCCATTGATTATGATCTCTCCATGAAACAGGCTATTCAAGGAGTTCCAGATCAACTTCGACCTATTTTAATTCCCCATATTTTTATTGAAAAGTATCAACATGTCAATTGCAATAGAAGAATTTTCACCGATGGGTCACGCATTGATGGATCCACTGGTTTCGGTGTTTACAATGAATACTCATCTGCCTTCCGGAAACTTCAGGAACCTTGTTCCGTATATGTTGCTAAGCTGGCAGCAATCAATTTCGCATTGGGGATAATTTCCGACATGCCCATAGATCATTATTTCATCTTCTCGGATAGTCTCAGTTCTATTCAGGCCCTTCGATAGAGCTTAGCAGGTTATGAAATTGAATAGAAGTAGTTTGAATTGAGCGTAGGGCTTTTGTTAAGCAGTATTTTGAAGCAAACGCACACACTGTTGCCAAACATGGTATTCGTACAACATGGTACTATCCTCAGGTATTTTACCTCTTATGCAGCGCTCTTAAATACCACGGTCAGTTATTAAGTTATTCGTTCCAGCTCGGGTTGACACATCACAACCATCTTCAGCTTCAGTACTCCACCCAAACACATTTACCTGCTAACCTGGATTCCATTCCGACTGGCCAGCTGAAGGAAGCTAGGTCAGTCTGGTAGTAACTATACTGTTCCATCGATTATCCGCCTGACGATTAACTAGGCAACTATGTTAATCAAACAATTGATTAGCAAGTTAACACATTCGTTTGCACACCCGGTTTCCTCCAGATGGCTCTCCATAGTGCATATCAAGTACATGCACACGTGCCACATACGTATCATGGATGCCGGTGGGAGTATGATGAGAATATTGAAACAAAAACAGCCACCGATAAGCAAATACATAGACGATGATTTCTCTACTCTTTTTTTTTTAAATAAAAACTATGCTGTTGATCGAGTGATGATCGTTAACCTGTTATGTGGAGAGCTGATGTTTTTCCGTTCAAATCTGTTAGATGACTATGGAATTATGGTTGTGCGACTTATTTGTAGCATTTCAAGCAACATCCAAATCGTTTCTAATCACATACTTGAATGTCTATGTTTAGTTTGCAACATAAATTTGAGATTCCCCCGGCGCTATCGGGTTGTCCCGCAACACCAGCGCGGTCAGTTTGAATATCCCTCCCGTGGTTTGATTTATCTGGCAGTAATAGCGAATTTGTCTGTACATTCATCATGTGGCACAGCCACTGATAGCAAACAGCCGGAATCACGCAATCTTTGACCATAATGATTTACGGCCTGTTTACGCTTCCCTTGCTGTTTTCGGTGATCAATGGCTTTCTACGGTGATGGTTTGAATTGGCCATCCATCTGCAGAACCCTTTCAGCACGGTCAAATAGCTAAATTTGATACAACTCGAAGCCCACAGAGGAAAGCGAAAGTTGTTCGATTTTGCTAGCAAGTTCATAACTTTCTGATGGATATTATTGCCTTTGGAAGTTACGATAATATCCTGAAGGATTGGAAAGTTAACTCACTCATAATCCAATATTTCCGTAATGATTCCAAAATGTTGTCTCAACTTGCCAAGAGAGTGAGATCAATAAAATCCCAAGTGTAACGACCCCAGGACGAAAGTGAAAGAACCAAAATTAAATTATCTGCTTTCCCCGATGGCCGCTTTCCTCGCCTTCATCGCGTTGAAATCTTCCGTGTTAAAAAACCCAAAATGGACTCATACTCCGCGGAGCCGGTGATATCCAAAACTGCACCGTATTATCAGTGATCATAAAATTAAATTGCTTTGTTTTCACTTTGGCAAAGTTTTCTTTTTTATTATGGCTGGGCCTCGTGCTTCATCGCGCCGTTTTATTTCTTCAATTTCAGCGCCCAATAAGACAACAAAAAATCGCTAAAGATCTTTTCATGTCGGGTGATGTTGTATAGGAAATGCACGAAATGAGCAACGCACACCTGAGCGCCCAATTTGGTATGATCCAACGGTATGAGTGGAAAGCCGCCGCCGCCACCGCCTATTGATCGCTTCCGCATTTTCGGTTATGCTATGATACACAATGCACATCGAATTCGAATGCAAAGTGGAGCGCCACCCTCCGTTTCTCTTCGAGGCAGCAATCCACGGCTTGGAGGAGGTTGACAATTTATAAGTTGTAGGGTTTGTCTGATATTGAAACAGTTATAATGGGGGTTGTCAAAGATTATTACATGCAATTGTATTGTAGGTTCGATTTCCTGAGCTCGCGATGCAGATAAGGAGTGGAGTCACTTTTTCCCATTTATTTAACTTCTTTAAAAGAATTTCGTTTACAATCGTCCACAGTTCATACAATGTAATGTTTATTCGTTTAATAATTAAAACATACTATACACTACACACAACATTGGATGGCATACTTAGTCTGAGTATTAATTTTGAGGTTCCGATTACCCGTGGTATATTCGTGGTAAGAGGAAAACTGTTGGAGGGGACTAAGCCTAGATTATCTCAATTATTAGAAATTGTTACTTCCCTTTTATTTAAACACTTTTACGAGAGTATTAGTAGAACGATTGTTATTGGAAAACCAGAAAGATTTAAGTTAATTTTTTACTTGATCAGTTTTTTAAAAATAAAAAATAAAAAACAAACACTTTTTCAAACTATCACTAGTAAACGCTAGGAAATTCCGTTTAAATTCCACTACAGAAAGCTTATCTTTTGACAAATAGGCCTAAAAGAAGGGGAAGGGGGGAGAAAAAAAAAAGAAACTATATGAACGATTTTTGACGAAATTTGATGGCTGTATTTTAATGGATGACGAAACATGTGTCAAAATGGATTATAAACAAATCCCCGGAGGTGAAAAAATCTGGTCACGTCTTCCTTCAGAAGGGAAGTAAAGCCGTTGGTCCCGGCTCATATAAATGAGTCGATAGGTAAGGTCCAGGTGGTGGGGTCGTCTTCCTGGCGTCGGTGATTGTCACCATGTGAGGAAATAGGCCGACGGAAAAAAAATCCTCGAACGAAAATTTTACCTGGCAACTGGTCGTGGGGATGTCCCTTCCAGGTTTAAATTGGTTTTGCTGATAGGTTTGCTCGGAAACTAATGATTTGGAAAGGAATCTGCAGTTGTGGCCTTAAAACCAAGGTTTTCATCACATCTCACACAATGACGTCGAAGGATTACATTAAAGAGTGTCTGAAAAAACGGATTTTACCCTTAATTCGGCAACACAAGACCAACAATATGTTTTAACCGGATCCAGCCAGCTGCCACTACTCTAAGGAGGTACTAGAATGGTATGCTGCAAACAATGTTAATTTCGTCGCCAAAGAGATTAATCCTTCGAATTGCCCTGAGTTCAGACCGATCGAAAAATATTGGGCAATTGTCAAGCGAAAACCTCGAGGATGCAGTAAAGAAGTGACAAATGCACAACAAATGCGTTTAAAATGGAATAAGTTCGCCGGTACAGTGTCACCAGCGACTGTGCAGATCATGATGGAATCGATCACAACTAAAGTGCGACAGTTCGTTCGAAACGGTAAAATGTAAAATCTTGTTACATATCGTTTGAAAGTTGAATAAATATCCTTTTGTTTGACGTTTTGATCAACCGTGTATGTTGTTCAATTCTTGAGTTATGATCACTTGAATGCGTCCAAATTTACTTTGAATCGGGCTTTATGGCGTCTGCGACTTACAGATTTCTTCAGTGTGGTCGAGCACTAAAAAAAAACACAAGTCAGCGGGTTCGACTCCGTCATCCTCCTCTACCTGACTCTTCATCTCCAAATCAAAATGTTTAAAAAATTAACCAAAACATCTGCAATTCAACAAAATCTCTTTTTTGACATGTACAACATCGAGATCTGAGCTTAAAGATAGTATGGAGTAACGTTGATAGTCTGTTATTCTTCTTCTTCTTAAGCATTTCAAGCTTATTGCTTTCACATTTAGCTAATTGCTTGCTCTCAACTTAGTGTTCTAAATGCACTTCCACAGTTATTAATTGAGAGATTTCGATGCCAAGTACCATTTTAGCATTAGTATGATTGTATGGAAAGTATAATCGTACGCTATGCCCAGGGAGTCGAGAAATTTTCCTTAGGGAAAAATTCCTAGACCAGACCGGGAATCGAACCCAGCCTCCTCCAGCATGGTGTTGCTTTGTGGCTGCGCCTTTACCGACTGAGCTAAGGGAGGACCCGATATTCTGTTTTGGCAACAATTAAATACGGCTATAACGGTGTTATGATGTGCAATGAAGCTTTACAACGTCTGTTTAAACCCGTATTGAATCGGTTTTAATTTGCCCTGTTTTCTCAATAAAAACGAGTCCAGGTCGGTGGTGCAGGATTCGAGACCGATATAAGGTGTGGCCCATTTTGTATTGGAACAAACATTTTTGATTCTTACAGCGACCCTATTGGTCGGATTTGTAAACTATGACATCTTATGTGTTCCCTATAATAAAAAAAAAATCTGTTTTTTTCGCGGGGGGGGTGTGGTTTGTTTGTGAAAAAAAAAAAAAGGAAAAAGAAAGAAAAAAAATATATATATTTAATTAGTAATTATTTGGGGGGCTCGTCGGGGTGGGGTGGAGTTTTTGGGGGTGTGGGGTGGTCTGGTGGGAATGGTGTGGGGTATTGTGGAGAAGCAGGGAAAACGTGTGGGGAAGCGCAAAGCCGGAACAGGGGGCGGGGGGGGGCGGGAACGCGTCAACAAAAGTACCAAGGTAATCAAAAAAATAACGAAAAATAATAACATCGATGATTATGGGATGACATATTTGGACATTGACGAGCAATCATGAGATGTAAATCAATATTAATGGAAACCTACAAAGTGAACGTGAATAAAATGTACTGTTATTTCAATTAGTTCAAGTTTTAATTAACAATAATAAAATTGGTATAAAGAAATGATATATAACCACATTTTTACTCATTCTTTGGGTTTGTTTATTGATCATGATAAAGGTTATTAATTTATTGAACGAAGCGCAAATTCTATAGATAAGAATGAATGCTTTTCGCAGAAAGTAATAATTATTATTTTCAGTGGTCTTTATGAATGCAGATCCCTAGAGCCTAACAACAGCAATTCGATTTTTTTTTAAACGCTTACTCTTTCTCGAAACGAAACTGCTTCAAAGAAGGGGGTGTGTATGTGCGTATGTAAAAGTAACTGCTTTGGTGAATGTTGGAATGAAAATGATCGTCATTCTGTGAACGATTATTGTTGAGGAGAGAATTGATGACTTGAGCTCAAAAAGTTCAAGGAATATGACAGGTGTGATTTTTCGGAGGTGAGAAAATCTCTAGTTTTCCTGAGTGCGATATGTAGTGTAGAGGTGCTACCCTCCGGTGTCATACCAGCTAAAGGCTGAAAGTTAGGTGGCAGCGGTAAAAAAGGCCAACATCGCTTATTTTGAGTGTCCCCTACATCATCCTTACCATTGATTTAAATCGATTCATAAAGTGTATTTTAAATTTATCATGTTTTTCCAATGAAAAACCGCCATCAATTTTTTTGAGTGGCCCCTACAACATCCTTACTGTTAGTTTAAATCGATCCAAATCGGCTCTAAAGCATTACTAAGAATTTACCTGTTTTTTTAAATGAAACACTTTGTGAGTGACCACAAGAGCATCCTTACTGTTGTTTTAAATACGGCCTATACGATTCTCAAGCGTTACTTAAAATTTACTGTGTTTTCCCAATGAAAAACTCCTTAAGTAGCAACGAGTATCAAACAAACATTGCTTCCTTTCTCTGATTGAGCTACAAGAACGTGGCCGGTGCCGTTATTGATAAATGGGAACACAAGAAGTTGCACATTGAGAATGATTTGCTACTCCCAAGTGCCATTCTGTGGTTTCTCTGTGCAACTTCAGCTGACTTCGATGAATCACGGAATAGCAGCCCACTGGTGGTGAATAACCTCATGCTTATGCTCATTGTGACGACCCCTCGGTCGGATGAGCACGTTAACACATGATTAGCAAGCTGTCATTTGAACAAGACCGGCCCTCGGTTGTTTTCTGACTTTTCAATACATTGTCGTCGAGGTGAAAATAAAACAACAACAACAAAAAAACCCTGAGAACAAATAATTCTGGTGGGAACAATTGAAGAGCTGCGTGGAAATAATTATTTTTGGAACTTTGCTATCACAATAGTTAGAAGATCGGGAAAAACTTACTTTAGTGCTTATCTTAAGTGAGTTTCTCTTTAGTTAAGTTATTTGAAGTAATTGTTGAATTCCAATTGAAACTAGTGATTGAAAAACGCATATTTTCTAAAAATAACCTTACAGAGCTAGACATCCCTTAATGATTCAACCGACTTAATCAGGTAAGCCAGTTTAATTTCGCGGTTGGAAAGATATCGCAGCCGCCGTAAATATAAACCTGAAACGAGAAAAGATAAAATTTCCTGATGACAAACGACCATCACACTTTGGGTGGCCTCAACAGCATCCTTACTGGAGGTTTAAATCAGTGCAAATCGGTTCTCAAGCGCTATGAAAAATTACCTTGTTTTCCTAATGATGAACCACCATCTCACTGTGAGTGTCGCCAACGGCATTTTTATTGTTGGTTTAAATCGGTCGTTCTCACCGTTATTATAAACTAACTTGTTTTCCCAATGAAAAACCATTATCACACTTTGTGAGTGGCCCTAACAGCGTTGGGTTTAAATCAGCTCAAAGAGGCTATTTGTACAATTGTTACAAATCGGTTCAATTCGGAAATGGGTCCAATGTATAAACTAGACGTTGCGTGAATTCAGCGCATTGTTTACCAAAACAAACCATGCACCAAACAGACCATAAAGATTCTTAAAATCATTATGACCATTTGAAAACCTTCATAAAACCTATTGGCTGCCATGAAAACCAGCATGCAGCCCAACGACGACAGCTGTCAAAATTCACTGTGATATCGTGGTTGGTTTTTGTTATTCTGCTTTGTTCGATTCTCTGCTCTTCTGATTCATTTAGCAGTAAATAATATCTAAGAAATAAGTTTTAGTGTTGCGGGAAATTTTGTTTGATAGCAAAATATCCAAATTAAGTATTTTTACAGTGTATCATGCTCCAAATCATATGCGAATTTAATTTCATGGTGAATATTGGCACGGTGAGAACCGAAAATTAATGCACCTAGGAAATTATGTGGGCTTATAACAACTAAAACAATATTAAAATAAATATATTCTATTGAATAGTCATGAATTTCCTAAAAATTGATGAAATTCAATAAGGTTATTTAAAAGAATGCCGAAATTGGTCTCCAATCTACAGTTCATTTGCATTACATTTAAAATTTGGTGCATTTATTTTTCCACATTTCAACTATTTCTTATGTTTCAATATGGCGCTTGGAAAAAATCACAATTTTGCCAAGAAGCCAATTTATCTTCGCATTGACTACTATAAAACTATATCTGTTCTACTACTATAAAACTAAAGCGGCCCTACAGTCAACGGGCTCAGCCCGTTACTCATGCGCAAAACAGAACAGGCAGCAATAGACAACACCAAGGTAATGCTAGACCTGCTAACGATGCTGTGGCTGACCGACGTCAATCGCTCACTTTGGAAGGCCGCCAAAGGCAACGGATCATGTGGTCGAAGGAGATGAACAAGTACGTGATCCGGTGCTACTACGTTTGCACGAGGTTGGAAACGGATATGTCTGGCAGACCTAGTATGCTTGAGATGTTCAACGAGCGATTCCCTCGATTCGTTAACCAGCTTTACCGGAACAAATTGTATACCAGACAGCGAGTAATCATGTCGCATAACTTGCTTACACCTGCCGAGGTAGAGTGCATCAAGCTGGAAGTGCGTAGGGAGCTGTGGAGCGAAGGGAATGGATCAAGCGATATGTCGAGTACGAGTTCTGTTGGGCTGGATGCATCACTTGCGAGTGAGAGGCGTGAGTCGATTGTAGCGGTAAACGTGTCAACAGACGAGCTCCAGGACCAACAGTGGACCAACAACGACAGCAACTATTGGGCGAACTAGCTTTAAACATAAACGCAGCAGTAACACAATTCCAAGGGACAGACCCCATGTCCCGACACAGGATACCAAAACTGCAGTATTCCTACTGGTTAACAAGTGCAGTAAGCATTTTCAACGAGGATATCCTGCCACAGTACTTGGAAGCCGTTGAGAACCTTGAGGACCTGCAGTTCATAGTGTAGTCTGCAGCTGTGTGTCAAGCCCGCAGAGTTCCGTTAGCTCACTGAAACTAATATTACTGAGGTCCTCGACACCCATGTACAGCGATTGAGTGTTCTTCCAAAACGGATGCGTCTGTATGGAGAGAGTTCGAAGCGGAAGGAGGAAAACCGAATTTTCAACACTAACCAAAGGGAGTTTTACAACCGCATCTGAAATAACAAAATAGATTACAACGAAGTACTTCCGGAGATTGGCGCAGTGACCCAGTTTTGGGGTAATCTAAGAGAGAATCCCATTCACCATACCAGTGATGGGATGTGGTTACAAGAAGAAGAGGATGTGAGTAATGGAATTGAAAGCATGGTCGCCACCGTTTTTACCGCCCAGGATACGCCCAATGCGAGTGGCGTTCACTAACCATCGCATGCATCACCCAAAGTCGGCCGTCGAGAGAGTCACCCTACCACGTACTGAAGGAGGAAGAGGCGTTACCGATATTCAAGCGCTATGTGTTTCCCAGATCCAGCAGTTGCGGATGTACTGCGTTGAAAGCCAGACCATGGGTTCAGCGTCGTCCATCTGCCGCCGGAGGACTATCAGCTGGGCTGTCATCTAAAAACTATCGACGATAAAGTTGCATCGTGGAAGCTGAAGGAGCTGCATGGGAAGCATTCCCATCAGTAGGAACAAGCGCTTGTCGACAAAGTAGCGTCGAATACGTGGCTGGTGCGAGGTGATCTCTTCTCAGAGACTAAAGGCTTCATGGTAGCCATCCAAGACCGGGTCATTGCGACGAAGAACTATCGCAGGTACATATTGCACGAAGAAGTAGAAGACCGTTGTAGAAAGTGCAACGCAGTAGGAGAGACGATCGAACATGTTGTTTCTGGCTTCCAAACATTGGCAGAAGTAGCGTATCTCTGTCGTCACAACGATGTCGCCAAGATTGTGTACCAACAACTTGCACCGAAGCACAATTTGGTGAACCATTACGTTCCGTACTACTAGTACCCGCCAGACCCGGTTCTGGAAAATAGTTGCGTAAAGCTGTACTGGGATCGCGAAATCCTAACGGATGTACTCACCCGTGCCAATCGCCCAGACATTGTGACTTACGACAAAAGGAAGAAGAGTGTAACTTTCGTCGATGTCGCTGTTTCGCTTGATCGCAACGTCCATTCAACGTTCTCTACCAAGATTACGAAATACCACAATTTGGCGGAGGAGTTGAAGCAGATGTGGCATTTGGAGGAGGTCCGTACAGTTCCGGTAATAATCTCGGCGACCGGAATTGTTCCCCGTAACCTTATACGTTCCCTTGAAGAGTTGAAGCTGCGAAAGGAACTGAGCAGCATTCAGCAAGCAGTGATTCTTGGAACCTGTAGTATTGTCTGGCGGTTCCTGAATCACCATAACTAATATAACCGTAGCAAACAAATTAGGATGTAAGTTTACAAAACTGACGAATGTATCCACCGAGTCTAACCCCCTTTAGCCCCACGCCCGGAGGTAGGTGAAAGTTTTCAGCTACATGCTGAGAAGTGAAATTAAATTGGATAATAATAATAATAAAGAGAACGCTACTGCTCAACCTTTCCCAAGTCCGATCGAGGATTGATAGCTTTTTCTGACTTCTTCTTTCTCTCGGCAAGAAGAACCTTCTAAAATTAGAACGAATTCAATTTCATTGTCTGCGTATTGCTCGTATTTTTACTAAAAAGTACCAGCACCTCTTTACCGAAATAATGGCTTTTCATTGATGGGTGTCGCCTCAATGGATCCACTGACTTCGGTGTCTTCAATGAAAACTCTAGTGCCTCCCACAAACTTCAGGAACCTTGTTCGGTTTAGCTCCCAGCTTCCCAGCAGTAAGTTGAGAATGCCAAAGCGTTAGTTTTGTTTCGAAAGCTTTAATATGGGAAAACAGCAATCCTACATGTTGATCTTTTCCTTGTAATTTTGTGTTTAAGTCATTGAGATGCATAGTCATATCCACCAGAAATGCTTAGTCACATACCCAGTCTGCATCGATGATTTCTGAAATCGGTTTTCCTTTCTCTTGCAGAAATAATGTGATTTCCGTTGGAAGAGAATAAAATCTTTCTAACATTGCACCACGGCTCAACCAACGTACTTCGCAATAACATAACAGATCGCCGTATTCAGATTCCATTTCAGTCAACATGAGTTGGAACTGACGATGGTTGAGTCCCCTGGTTTTTATAAAATTGACCATTTTAACGACGATTGTCATTACTTCCGGTATGTTAAGTGTTTTTGCACAAAGGTTCTCCTGATGGATAATACAATGCGCCAAAATAATATTACAATATCCTTGTGACAGCTTCTCCTTCCTCATAAGTGCCACAAATCCAGTATTCTTCCCTATCATGGTTGGTGCTCCATCAGTTGTAAGGCCGCTTAGGTTCGCAAAAGTGAGTGCCATGTAGGTCATGATTTTTTCGAACAAGTCCTTTCCGGTCGACGTTCCTTTAATTGGCAACAATCCTGCCAATTCTTTAGTTATTTGAAAATTATTGTCTATTTCCCTTAAGAAAACAGCTAGCTGAGCCGTATTTTTTACATCGATACTTTCATCGGTGGCCAATGAATAAAATACGACGCCGGAAGTCTTTTCACGTAGGTTTGTTTTCAAATCTTCACCAAGAACTTGAACTCTTCTGGTGACAGTGTTTCTGGACAAACTTATGTTGCTGATTGCTGCTTTTTCCTTGGGGCACATGATATCACCGACAGCAAATATGCATTCCTTGATCAGCTCACCATCCTGAAACGGCTTCATTCTCTTTGCCAAAATTTTGCTGACGGCAAAACTGGCACGCACTGCTTTTTCCGCTTCCGTATTCCTCCGTGTGAACAAGGTTTGCTGCTTTGTCAGTCCACTATGAAAGCATAACTTTAATTAATGAATCTATCAAATCAAACACATTTAACAAATTTAGCTCGTGAGCTCAGTTAACTTCTGCTTTTTCTCTTAGGTCCAACATAAGCATCGAATTTTTTTTTTTTTTAATCTTTATTTTACGTCGGCCTATTTCCTCACATGATGACAATCACCGACGCCAGGAAGACGACTCCACCACCTGGACCCTACCTAACGACTCATGAATATGAACCGGGACCAACGGCTTTACTTCCCTTCCGAAGGAAGACGTGACCAGATTTTTTCGCCTCAGAAAAACCACCGACGTCGACTGGGATTGAACCCAGACCCACTGGGGTGCCAAGTAGCAGTCACGCTTTACCACTACACCACCGACGCCGGCATGCATCGAATTTTGCAGCATGCTTGCTTTCATAATGTCTTCTCAAATTATACTCCTTCAGCACAGCGACGCTTTCAGAACAAACAAGCATACCGGATGGTCTTTCGCTAAGGTGAAAAAATATTTCTCCTGCCACTCTTCGTTGAAAATACGGTGTTCGACGTCAATTTTGCGTTTTCTATTGCTAGCCGAGGTCATTTTATTTCCGGATATCGTTTCCAAATTCGAAAGATTAACCAAATTCAGTAAAAAAATAATCACTTGCGTTTTCACTCGCGTACGATATTGACTCGTTCAAAAACAGATTAAAATTCAACCGCTTTGGAAAAGTTTTTAAAAAGAGCACCTTTGGTTTTTTTTTTTGTTGCTGGCATGGGCCGGGTGAATTGAAAACAAGTGAACTAAAGTCTAGTTTTATTTTTTTTTGTTTTTTGTTGGATAGATTTTTTTGGATTGTTGGTTAGTGTGTGAAATGTGTGTGAACCTCGGGAAAATATCTTTTTTTAAATAAATTACAATAGATCATTGCACGGATTGTATTAACCTCAATTTTTTGACAGTTCAGGGAGCTTGTTTACAAGGTGTTAGAATCTAAACCGAAAAAGCCAAATTTTACCTTGTCTTTTTCCGGATTGTATACGATTCGATTCAGAACATGGCTTAAAAATTTGCACTGCTGAATAGTTTCCAACTATTTTAGTTCAATGGTTAAAAAATTAGAGCACAAAAACTCAAACCGATCTTACCGAAATTTTCCTAAGTCCACGTAAATAAGCTCCCTGAACTATCAGAAATGCATTGATGACGCCATAGTGCAATGATCTATAACCATGAAGAACACATTAACAATATTTGACCCAAAAATGAATAAGTGTTAATTAATAAAAATTTAAATAAATATTTCTTTCTTCCTATTTTTTCCTAGCTTGCCGTGGGCCGTACAAAACAGGGTCGCGGGCCGTACGTTGGGCAGCCCTGATGTAGAGCAATTTCGAAAGGATAAAAAGAATTTTCTGCATCGATCATCATTATGGATGAGACTTGGGTCTACAACCATGATCCTGAATCAAAATATGAGGCTAAGGAGTGGTGTGATCCAGGTTTTTTGGCTCCGAAGCGAATTCGTGTCCAGAATTCGCCCAGAAGGTGTTAGCGTTGGTTTTTTGGGATGCAAAAGGAATTTATTGATAGATGATCTCCAAACTGGTAAGACAATCAACTCTGATTATTGTTGTGACCTTTTGGACCAGTTGCATGAAAAAATGTGTGAAAAAAGACCCGGTTTGCAGAAGAAAAAAATAATTTTTCATCAAGAAAATGTACCTGCTCTCACAGCTCAAAAAACCATCGCAAAAGTCAGTGAATTGGGGTACGAACTGTTGCAGCATCCACCCTATTCGCCGGATTTAGCTCCCTCTGACTTCTGGCTGTTCTCACACCTCAAAAAATTCCTTCGTGGAAAGCTATTTTCATCAATCGAAAAGGTTATAGCAGAAGAGGAGTATTTTGCCGGCCTTCCAGATAGTCACTTTCTTGATGAGACAACATAGTTGGAAGATTGTTGGACCAAGTGTATGATTTATGTGTTTCTACAAATTTCGAGTATAAGAGTTTAATCCGTTTGTGTTTTTCTTTTCTTTGTTTACTACTTTCTGTTTGTTTTGTTCCTAAATCTCTAGGAGACTCATCGTCTCCCAAGGGTCAACACAACCAGCCGAACACCAAAAGGGAGCACTGACCATATCGCACAAAGTACTAGTGCTGCTGACAACTATCTGATGAGACTGCAGAATTCCATTTCCATGTTCCTTCGTCCAATCCATCCTCCAAAAATGTCACCTACTTTAACTTCGGATAAACCGTGAGTAAACGGTCCAAGTTCCACTAAGCGTAATATTAAATTAATCAAATTATCAAAAAAACAAAAACAAAAAAAAACGATGAAATGTCGTCTCCGTAAAGCTAACATGATTGAGGCTACCAAATAAACGAACTAGTTAAAAAAGAAATAAGAAAAAAGTCATGGAAGATGGAGGAAACATCCTTGATAAAAATTTGCAACAGGCTTGACATATTGTGCTTTTAATGACTCCACGAAACAAACCATTCAGGAAGTGATCCTTACTAACATAATTCAGCTATTACAGAGGATTGCGCAACATCCGGAAAGGTATCAGTGTGACAGAAAAGTAAAACAATGCGGCCATTTTCATTGACGACAGGTCTACATTTCTTCACATTACACTTTATGGCTTCGTTTATGTGGCCAGAAAGACTGTAGGCCGTAGATACTTGATGATCGTTGAAAGCTACGTTATTGTTGTTGCTCTATAAATCGTTATTCCAATCCAAAGAACATCACGTCATCAACGGTTCAAATCCTGTACGTGGTAACCAAGCCCGGTACAATGCAGTTCGTCCGATAACAATCACTAGTTGAGAAAAGTGCCTTCCAATATTGTCTTCAGTCCTTGGTAAATGGCAACGATAATCTACAAACCTAGGGGTCTACATTGTCTCGCACAACACTTCCCGCTATTGTATTGTAACAACTAAATAACCACAACCAGTAACGACAATGCAGTAACTCAATCCTCCAGATCTGTGCCGTCAGTCGGTTGGTCGTGGGTGAAAGTGAATGCGGTAATTTTTTTTGTCTTTCCAAAAGCTAATTGCAAGATGTTATGCTAGTGATTCAACCAGTCGGAGGGAACCGAAACAAGGTAGAAATAGAAAGACACATGATGGTGCTCTAACCCGCTGTTTACAACCTGCGAAAACAAAATGCAATAATTTAAATCATCTCTACTGGGTCCGCGGGTAGGTGGGTGGTGAATTTCATCTTGAGTCAGCAGAAAATCATCTATCATTCCACCACAGGACAGGAAGTAATGGCCCGCCTGTAATAGCACTTGCCCTTCCAGGGGTCCCGCACAAGGTGGTCGTTTGTCTGAAAACAAAAAAAAAAAAACGACTCACAGTGTGTCTTCATGCGGCAGAAAATTCGACAAGTCATGGCATAACATCGGGAACAAATCAATGGCCAATTCGGAAATCAATTGCCCTCGTACAGACCGACGGCCTCCCCAGGTTTAGTGCGGCGCACCGTCACGTCGGCTTGATGGGAAACCACACCATCGAAATCGCTGAAATTAGATAAGGGAAATCGTTGAATGCGTTAGGTAACTTCAATTTTATAATTTCACTTTTGAACGGTGTGTTTAAATAATGTGATTCGAATGAAAGAGGGCATAGAAAATAGTAATCAGGTGAACGCACTTGCATGTTTGGTTGAAGGTCCCGTGGCGGCGGTGATGTAACTGATGGGAATGCCGATCCCAGAGAGCGACTCTTTAAATAGTTACTGATATGAAAAATAGAAAAAGGGATTTTTTTCTGTTTTGACAATTCAATTTAGTTTATTTATGTGGATAAAAATGACATTCCAAAAGATCCAAATAGACCTATTCTGCTATCAGTACACTATTTGTACAGTTGACAAATATTTGATGATCTATGTTTGGAAATTTTTAACTATCTCTAAATATTCGACAAGGTCAGTACACGCAATTTAATATTTGGAAAGATTTAAATCTATTCCCATAACTCAAATTTCATTTGCATTAGTATGTTTTTCTAGGTTCAGCCAATGCAAATATGTTTGACTAAATGACTGGTTGGCCAAGTACACTGCTCATTACAACAACAAGCAAAATGGAAAAGATACTATGTTTAACTTCCTTTGTACATTAAATACATAGTCATTTGTCATTTTTACAATCAAACACGATTCGTAAAGTTTAGACTTTTGTTTATCACAAATGATTACATTAGAAAACCAAAACTGAGAAAAACCTCAACCCGAAATTTTGATATCGTATCCAAAGGTAGAAAATGAACATTTTTACGGCATGGGTTACTATGGGAGATGATACCCCGTTTGGCATACAGGTGTTTGGCCGAATGGACGTTTGGCCGATTGGACGTTTGGCCGAATGGAAGTTTGTCCGAATTGACGTCTAGCCGAATGGACGTTTGACCGAATGGACGTTTGGTCGAATACAGATTTGGGGATAAGGTACTTTACAAAGCAGTTTTCTTGCTGGAGGCCTGATTTTTTGTTTTCCCTCAACCCATTTTTCCAGAAATTTTAGAGATTAAATTTATAGGTTACATATATATTGAAAAAATGGAAATGTAAAAAAATAGTAAAAATCAAATCCTATCTTCATTTTCCATCAGATCTCAAGTGAGCAGCAATCGCCATTACAAAGTCGTTCAGATTGTTAAGTTTGAAATCTATGGTAATATCGAATATTATTTTATCTTCAATAATTTCAGCGGTTTTTCGATTTCTGTAGGCATCAGCAGCTAATATTAAAGTCACAAGCCCATTGGTGTACCTATATTCCTGCTTTATCAAGCAATTTCAAAAAACGTCTCAAGAGTAAAATAATAAAAATGCAACTATAGTGTCTCATAAAATTTACCAGTTGTTTTATTTGTTTATTGTAACTATTGTTCAAGAGGACGAATAACTCATTTGAGAAAAGTCGAAATTTAAAATGCCATGTCAAGTAATTTTAGGGTTCGAGGCCATTTAGACAAATATCTTTTAATCATTTGATTCCAAACAACGTATCAAAAGTAAAATAAGAAAAATGCAATTTTATTAAAGCTCAAAATTATCAAATATTAGTTTCGCACATAATTCACCAGTCGATTCAAAATTTCTCAAATTGAAATGCATGAAATCATTTGTTTGATCAGTGAAACTCCAAAGAACTGCTCATGTTTGAAAGAAGGAACAATCTCACAAAGAGTAATAAACCGGTAAGCGCTGGATTCAGAAGTTTGCTTTCGAATACAGGAATATGTATCGTCATAGAAGGCCCATGTGCAAAGAAACAAAGGATGGTATCTTTCGGAGGAAGAATTTTATCAAAACATATTCATGCTTCTCATGTATATGGGCAAATGGCCGAATACCATTTTTTGCATTTTTGAACATAAAAATTTCGTTTTTTAGTGAATTTATATAGTTGAAACTTAATAAGAATGCTTATTACTGCAAATGCGTGCAGATATTGATAAACTCTAAGTGTAATAAGTCTAGAATATCGGGGTGCTTTCTAATGCGTTCGAGAATGTTTTTTTGGTGCCTTATTTCCTTTTTTAGATCTAATGCGTTTCAAAATACTTTTTTGGATTCCTATTTCCTTTTCTCTGCAATACATTTATGCTAATAGACAATTTTCGGCCAAACGTCCATTCGGCCAAACGTCCATTCGGCCAAACGTCCATTTGGCCAAACTTCCATTTGGCCAAACATCCATTCGGCCAAACGTCCATTCGGCCAAACATCCATATGCCAAAGATCCATTCGGCCAATCGTCCATTCGGCCAAACATCCATATGCCAAAGATCCATACGCCAAGCGTCCATATGCCAAACGTCCCACCCCCCTATGGGATTGTACATAGGGTCGTTGTTGATGTTAACTAGTTGACCGGCTTTCCGGTTGCTCACTAGCACTACCTCCGTATTATGATGGGCCATCTGCAGTTTTCCTCCTGTTCTCCACGCTTCAATGGTATCCAGCGCCTCCGCCGTAAACATCTCGACCTCCTCTAACGTCACGCCAGTTATAGTTAATCAGCGAATCCAACGATTTCAACTCCACTGGGCAGCTGCAGCGGTAGTACTCCATCGTACATCGCGTTCCAGAGCGTTGGACCTAGAATGGAACCTTGTGGCACCCCCGCCGTAATTGTGATTGATTTTTGGCCCAATTCCGTTTCGTACACCAGGACTCTGTTCTGGAAGTAACTTTTCAGCATCCTGCATAAGTAGCTGGGAACACGCATCCTGTGCAGTGCTACGGCGATAGCTTCCCAGCTAGCATTATTGAAAGCGTTTTTCACGTCGATTGTGACTACGGCGTAAAATCGATTTCCACTCTTCTTCTGTGTGGAAGCCTTCTCTGCACTATACATGACTGTTCGGATTGCATCCGCCATTGAGACTCCCTTTCAGAATCCGAATCGCCTCCTCGATAGACCACATTTGCTCTCCGTGCACTGTGTGAGCCTGTTAAGGATGATCCTTTCCAGTAGCTTTCCGAGGGTATCCAACAAACATATCAGCGCCAACAATAGATTAGGGCGAATCTGCTTTTGTAAACAATGGCTTTCGTAGTCATTTTCTCTTGAACAAAAGGTCACAAATACAAATTAAGCACGCTTTAAGGAAGAGGAGCATTATCTCTATCTACTGATATATTCAATTTGAAGGAATTGTATTCAATTTCCTATGAATTAGCAGACAAAGTGTTTGTTTACAAAAGCAGATTCACTCTAATCAAATGTTGGCGCAGATATGGGTCTATACGATGCTGGGTCCCCTGGCGGCTTCCCCGGTTTCGGCAGCAAAACCAGATTCTGGACCTTCCATCTGTCTGGGAAATAGCCTTCATCCAAATATTTCTGTAGCACCATCCTGAACATTTCAGGGAACACCTGTATAGCGGTTTTTAGCACTACATTGGAGATTCCATCCGGGCACGGGGCTTTCTTCACCTTCAGACCCTTCGCAACTATTACGAGCTCTTCGTTGGAGATCCGTGAGCCATTGGATTCAGCTTCTTCGTCTTCATATGGAGTAGGCCGCCACAACGTTGAGTCATGGTGCGGAAAAAGACTTTCAACTTGTCCGGACACATTTCAACGGGAGTCGCCGGGCCCTTTAACTTTGCCACCACGATTTGATAGGCGTTACCACATGGGTTGGCATCAGCTTCTCGGCAAAGCTCTTTGACGCAGTTCAACTTGCTCAGCCTGATCTCCCTTTTGAGAGCCGCGCGAGCTTCGCGAAAAACGAGTCTCCGTTCTTCGCTCTCGGCATCAGTTCTTGCCCTCTGGACACTTCTTCTCGCTCGGAAGCATGTAGCACGGAGGGTACTGAGTTTTCCGTTCCACCAGTCGGTCGGCACCTTGGCTCCAATTTCCTTGGCATTGATGCGTCACAAGCCATTACTATCGCTTCTGTCTACTCGTCAGCGTCGAGATTTGCACCGCTGTGCGTTCGAAGCGCCTCGACAAAGGCCTCTTTGTTGAAGTCCTGTATCTTCCACTTCCGCTCGCGGATCCTCGTTCGCCTCGTTACCATATAGGCTCGCCCGCTGACGCTGTAGGTTTTTCGATTGGTGATCGCTGTGGGAGTACTTCTCACTGACGAAGGACTGCAGAAAGTGAACATCGATTATAGATTCACGACCGTCCCTGCGGAATGTGCTGACCGTGCCTTCATTGCAACGCCTTACATCCAGCTTCCAGTAAGCTGTATCCTCTTGCATTAGTAAGTCTGCTAACCCACTCCACGGCCCAAGCATTGAAATCACCTCCGATGACTCTCCGGCCGGCTCTCGTCCGACCAGCGTCCACCTTGGAGGTGCATAACAGCTGCACACGAAGCTTCCATTGATTTAGGCAACCACGAAACCGTCATATGAGCTTTCGACCACTTCTTGGATAGGGAATCTACCCACGAGCTGTATTGCCGCTATCTGGGCTCTGTCCGCTACCCAAATGCCGTTTTCGAGTTGAACCCGATACGGCTCTGCAATGATCGCAACATCACACTTCGTCTCTGTTGTCGACGGCCACAACAGTTGCTGTTCGGTGTCGCAATGATTCAGATTAATTTGCGTTATCTGCATCATTGTTGGCCTGCATTCGCCTTTTTGTAGGCTCCCATCGTATGGTCGTTTTCGTCCTCCGGCTTGCACAGTATGCACCTGGGTTGCTTCGTGCAGTCCCGAGCAACGTGCCCGTTTTCGTCGCATTTCCAGCCCCGTTTGGACCTGTCTGTTTCTGGACTGGTGACCAAACTCCATGCACCGGAAACACCTCTCCATTTGCTTGGTGACTCGGGGAGCCAGTCGCAGCGACATATCGAATATTCCTGGATCTTTCTGGAATTTCTGATGAAAATATGTAAAGTGTAAGAAGGGTTCAGTCTCACCATCGGTGGATTAATTAGGATTTTTTCTTATTGGACTTCTCTCGGGCTTGTGAGCTCGACGCTATCTGACACGGTACGTACTTAGCCGCAAACAAGCTGGGCCCATATCGCACAATGTGCACGTCAGCTGCCCTCCTCTACTTACATTTTTCGACAAGCAAGCAAAACCAACTGCGTCACACCGTTCCCAATTCGGTGTAAGAGAGCGAAAGTTACGAAATTGGAAATGTTGAATAAATTTGCAGCGCTTTGCCCCGCCTGGGCATGGATTTTTATTCATCCATCAGGTTTGTTCAGTTTTGAACGAGCTGATTGCGAACACACAGCAGCTTGCCTCCACGTGCTGTATGGAGCAAATTGGCTTCATAAAGGTCTTCACTTTTCTTTCGGAGGGGCCACACCATACTTTTTATCAATGGTCACCACCGTAGGGGGCTAATGACGGAACAATGATGCGCGAAATTGAGCTGAACGGATTTAGCTTATCGCCCGAAAGGGTAGTTTTTTTTTTGGTAATGAAAATCGGTTTAAAGCGATTGTTTAGGAGAAATTACGCAACGTATTGACTAGTAGCGTTTCACCTATAATGGTAAGCATAACAATCAGCGACTGACTAATGGCTATTGTTTAAAGGAAATTGAGTATTATTGAGTAATTAACTTTGGAAACTTGATTGAATAAATGATGGCCTTCAAATAACTTTTAGGCATGGATTTCGTTTTCTCTCATTTCACTCTCAACAAGATGCTTCATTAACTCCTCTTCTCGTAAGCTGACTGCTTGCCGATCTGACGGTTAAAAGGTGATAATTACAGTGCTTTGCTTCTCAAGAGATGTCCTTCCTGATTTCAGTAACTTCAGTAACGGATGCATCTAAAATCCAGAGTGCCAGGTTAATTCAACCTGTTGCAACGAGACATCGTTTAAACCCATATTGGTGTTGCTACCAGTAGCTTTCGGTAAACACTGTATTTATTTACTAGTCACACAGTTTCACTCTTTTTATAGCTTTCTGATTGCGACAGACGACGGCCTGTTGGCGCTTCCCCGGGAGCAATACAGAAGCACAGTAGGGGAGAACGAGATTAAGTGCATCAGACGATGTCGGTTTTGCGGGAAAGTGAAAACTGCGAACTGATAAGCCCCAAATGGTTACTTTAATGCTGGAAGCAAAGCGTTTAGGTGGAGTTGAAACTTAATAGAAAGATACTGACTTGGTAAATGTATTCGAAAGCATGGTCGCATTAGTGGTTGACTTGAAATGCAAACATTGGCAAACACATATTTTTTTTTTGCGATGTATAATGCACATATTTGGAACGCTAGATAATTTCATGTTAATTTAGGAGATTTAAAATCAGATCTACTGTATGAAAGATTGAAAACAATTTCATTGTCTATTCTTACGCGCGATTTCTGCTGAGGGCTAAGTTGATGATCGAAATAATTTTACTCCTGAAATATTGATTTTAGAGGTTTTATTTAATCCAAGATGATTCTTAGGATACTAAACCCCTAAACTAAACCTTTTGAAAGAATCTTTTTTTATTATCCCCCTAAGTGTGAGATAGAAATTTTAAGCTATATTTACTCACATTTATGAATTACGTGTCTATATTGTGGTCGTTTAGAGGGGTCGACCAAGATAAGCCTTTTCGGCCACGTTCAACTCTGTATTCGCCTTCGTGTATTGTATGTGTACTGGCCTGCAAGATCGAGTGGACGATGGTCGTGGATTCTCGCAAAGAAGTATTGAATTGCATGTTGCTTGAACTGGCACTAGAGATGTTACGAAAATACTTCCATCGGATTTTGTTAGTAAGACCCAAGAAACACAGCTTGTATCAAACAAGTTGAAAGTACTGTCAAATGACAAAAACAGGTTATCAATATAAGTGTATAATACTTTATTTCGTGCTTTAATATGACTTAAAAAGCGCAAAAATCGACAGGTTTGTAGCTTTTTTGCTAAGCCAACTCCGATTGTTGAAAAGTCAACTCTGAGTATCTATGATTTGCTTCCCGTTGGCAGTGAAATCACAATATTTTACAACAAATTCATCAATAAAATAAAAAACACATTTCGCCAAGCATGGTTGGTGTAATGTAATTTCAACAGTATTTAAAACTACCCATAAATTCTTGTCGGGGGCGACTCCGGCGTAGTGGTTAACATCCATACCTCTCACGCCAAAGTCACGAGTTCAAATCTCACCCCCGGACAAGTTATGAAAAACACCCAAAGTGGTGTTTCAGTAACTACAACGGGAGATGAACCAGCCCGAGGCTGAAAATCTCGATAGTACAGAAAAAAAATCTTGTCTTGTTTATGTTTTATAAATGTATAGAACCATGTTTTAAGAACAATAATAATGTACTAGCACTAGCAGCAGTGAAAAAAGTATTTTTAGCTCGACCGTTAGTCAGAGTGATGTATAAAATACAAGAGATCAAAGCCGCTCCGAACTTGAGATGTTTTGCTGTACGTTTATAATCCATTTATAATACAAACAATTGTAAATCATTCTAAAAAGATGTTTTGTGTATTACTTGGGGAGAAAGTTTGCTTTAACTGATTAACATCCCCACTAAAGTCAAAGCCATACTTAACTACCAAGGTAAGGCATGGTAGGAAATTAGTCAACTACTACGTTTAGAATTTTTGTTTTTGAAGGTTTACTGTCGGGACTCTGAATAGAGTAGAAACCTCTACGCCAGGCCTTTGAGTTGTTTGAGTCCTATCGTCTGTTTCTTCAATTATCTGTTTGTTATTATATTAGTCAGTGTTACGTTTATAAGTTTCATACGGCGTTTGGTAATTTCTTCAGTCTTTTGTAGTTCAGTCCGTGAAGTGTGTCATTTATGTGCTCTGAGAGTCTTCCGAAGCAGTTTTCTCGAACCAAAAATAAGAAGCTATCGTATTGTTCCTTGTGCATTAGAACGATATAACTTAACTCTTTTTGAAGCATTTCACCAGCCGTGCAAGGATCATGTCATCCATAGAGACGCTGATAACACTGCCTCAAAAGATGTTACATTTTCAAGTTTGCTTTCCTTTCTCTCAGTCATGTTCATGTCAACCGTTTTGTATAGTGTCGTGTCGACTTTTTGTGTGTTTGTTGTTTTTTTTTTGTTTCTTTATTATAGTGATTTTCAGCCTCCTGGGCTGGTTCATCACTTCATTTTGTGTGTTTGTTATTTAGTTCATCAGTGTCACGTTTTTGAGTTTAATAAGGTGTTTTACTTATCTTTGCTATTTCTTCGTGATTTCTGCAATCTTTTGTAGTTTGCGAATTTCTTCATCTTCTGTTTGGCTGGAGCCGCTTCATGCCATTCTGTGATATGAATTCCACTTTTCTCAATGTCTTTCCATATGCAGTTTTGCCATGAATATGCAGGTCGTACTTTATATTCTAGGTCTGTTTTTACTACGTTAGTATTTACGCAGTCGTGATTTGAGTAATTTGTTTGCCTTTGATCTTCTGTTTGTTCTGTTGAGTGATGTATAACGCCCATTGCCGATGCACACTCTAATAGCTGCATTTTCTTCAAAACTAGATTGTTCCTAGAATTAAATAAGCAGAATCCACGCTAAAAGACTTCGATAAAAGTATAGCATCTAGGGTTACCATTCCCATTTTCATCTCATTTCTGATTGCGTAATTTTGATTCATTGTTAATTTTAATTATATTTATTTGTTGTTGAAAGAAAGGCACAAAAGGAATCAATTGATTGATACATCAAACCTACATTTACGATTAATATGAATAATGGAACAGTTCCCCTATGTGGTAATGCTTTCCAAAAGTGTGTTGATTTGTGATAATAAACTATTTCAGCTTTTTCCAATGATTCGATATGATCAAATGCAGTATTTTTACTATTTGCAAATACTGTACTTGACCATTGATCACCATCTCAGAACTATAATGGTCATCGATAAGAAGTACTAGAGGATTTTCAGAAGCACTTTTGGGCTGCATTTCCACTGATCTGGCAACACTTGTGTGCTTCTTTCCAAAATGGTAAAGAACCAGACCAGCCCTGGGACCTGGTAGTTGAAGTTAAACTACCTCAAGGTTTTACCAGTGCCCAGGATGGTCAACTACTACGTTTAGAAATCCTAAACTAACTGGGATCAATATGCATAATATTTTAATTCGGAGTTATTTACAGAATGTGGAAAGATTGATTCAGTTCAGAAATTTCCCAAAAGGTAAATGATAAGATTGAAATTTTTTCCCCACTAGTTGTCCTATCAAAGAATCGTCCTCTAACAGGGATTTTCCATGGTGGAACTCTAGTCTGCGTAAAACGTCTTGTAGATTGTTTAATAAAACGAAAAAAAAAACCACAGATTGGACCCCGTATAGGAGTTCACTTACTGAGTACAATAAAGAAATAAGAAAATCCAAACGAAGACCCTGGATTCTAACGTGTGAAAACATAAGCAATACTCCTGCAAGGGATCATACGATTGAACTTGAAAATCTGAAAAATGAGGATGGAGTTTTTACAAAAACTCCTAGTGAAACGTTAAAGTTGATTATGGAAACCCTGGAGTTTCCTGGATCAGTTTTGTGTGCAGATCCAAACAGTGATGGATCACTTTGTAGGTGAGAAATGTTCTACAAAGACACTCCAAATGTCTGTTGAAACAGAACACGACTCAAAGGCTTGACTGATCAAATCTTTAAGAAAACCAGGGTAGAAAATACATACAGATCTTTTCAGCCTTACAAAGCTGTAGGACCGGACGGAATAAAGACTGTATTCGATGAAATTTGGACACACGCAATTGTTCGTAACTTTTTAGCGTGTGGGTAAAAATTATTGAAATTTTAACTGAATGTATTTCATTGTGTTGTGTCAATTGTGTAATGAGTTTCGTGAAAATCGGTCGAGTGATTTCAGTGATGGCTTCGAATGAAGAAATAGTGCGCCAACAAATTTTGGGCACTCACTTCGAAAACCCAAACGCTTCTCATCGATGGATCGGAAAACAGCTCGGAATCGCACATTCAACCGTATCTCATGTGATCAAAACGTTCAAGGACCGTAAGACAACCAAGCGGAAAAATGGTAGTGGCAAAAACCGTGGCACATCAAATCCGGAGCAGGCCAGGATGGAATTGAACCAATTTAAGCGTTATTCCTACATTTCGATAAGGGATGTTGCGAAAAAGGCGAAAGTTTCAGTTTGTTTTGTGCAGAAAACAATGAATCGTTCTGGATTACATGTGTACAAGGTCCAGAAGGCACCGAACTGGAGCGATAAACATAACTCGGTGGCCAAAACTCGTGCAAGAAAACTGTACAGGGAGTGGCTCACAAAACCGTTCTGCATTGTGATGGACGTTGTAACCTACATTAAAGCCGACACCAAACAAATGCCAGGACAGGAACACTACGTCGCCACCTCTAAGTTGGCCGTTCCGGAGAGTGTACGGAAGAAGAAACTGTCGAAATTTGCCAAAAAATTCCTTGTCTGGCAAGCGATCTGCGGATGTGGCAAAATGAGTCAGCCCTTCATCACCTCTGGGACCGTCAACGTACAAATCTACAAGGACGAATGCTTCCAAAAACGACTTCTGCCCTTCTTGAGATCTCACGATGGCCCGACACTGTTTTGGCCGGATTTGGCATCTTGCCACTATGCCCGGCCCGTCTTAGACTGGTACAAAGATAATAATGTAGTTACAAAAAGACGTCAACCCTCCAAACACTCCGGAACTTCGCCCAATTGAAAGATTTTGAGCAATCATGAAGGCACAGCTCGTTAAAACTCCACAACTGATAGAAAATGAACTTGAACTAAAGAAAGTGTGGTTAAAAGTATGTAAGCAAGTTGGTCATATCATTGCCCAAAATTTGATGAAAGGGGTCAAGGCAAAGGTGTCATGGACACAAGTAAAAGTTATCTTTATACCTAAAATAGGACCAAAAGCGAGATAAGACGCTTCCTAAATCATACATTAGTCTTTTATCAGTCCTATTACAGACTATGGAAAAAGTGATTATATGAATTCAAAGTACATGAACAAGTATCCACTATCTGAGTTTCAGTTTGCTTAGCAGTCTGGTAAGTCAACAGTTACGGCACTGCATACTGTGGTTTCAATGGTAGAAAAAGCTCTTTTGGTAAAAGAAATAACACTTTGTTCTTTCTTAGATATTGAAGGAGCTTTCGACAACGCTTCCTATTCGTCTATGGCTCGTGCCATGAAGAATAGGAACTTTGACATGAACATAATCAACTGAGTTCACACCATGCTTGCAAAAAGAGATATCACTTCAGAGCTGGGAAGTTCGTCTATCACAGTACGGGCAACAAAAGGATGTTCCCAAGGAGGAGTCCTCTCACCACTAATGTGGTCCTTAGTTTTAGACGATCTTCTAAGAAGCTTAGAGGAAAAAGGATTCGGGGTTGTTGGTTTTGCAGACGATATAGTCATCATAGTGAGGGGAAAAATTGACAATATCATTTCAGAGAGAATGCAATGGGGCCTAAAATTTACCCAGTCTTGGTGTATTCAGGAGGGCCTAAGCATAAATCCCTCATAAGTAGTAATTGTTCCTTTCACCAGGAAAAGGAAGTTGAATCTAAAAGCTTTTAAGCTAGGAGGGTAAGAAGTCCATCTTAGTGAACAGGTGAAATACCTAGGAGTGTTACTGGATGTCAAAACTGAACTGGAATGCTCATGTTGAGTGTGTGATCGACAAGGCAACCAGTGCTTTCTGGATATGTTCAAAAACATTTGACCGATTGTCATGAAATATTCAGGGAATAAAATACAATGTATAATCTTGGTTTAGGTATTTTTATTTCACTGTATTTCTTTACCAAATCCAAAAGCCCGAACTTTCTTCTTAATACCACGCATAAGATTTTGTACAACGCTTGAACCGACATTTTTTTCCGCTTTCAACCATGACTTCAACATTTTCTGTTCTGTAGTGACAACTTTAGGGTGGTTACGAAGTTCGTGCTTCATTATAGCCCAATAGTGTTCGATTGGCCGAAACTCTGGAGAGTTTGGGGGATTAAGGTCCTTCGGTGCGAAATTGACACCATTCGTCTTGTACCACTCCAAAACATCCTTGGAGTAGAGACATGAGGCTAGGTCCTGCCAAAAAATTGTAGGAACGTTGTGTGTTTTGAGAAACGGAAGCAGTCGTTTTTTCAGGCATTCATTCATGTATACTTGACCATTTACAGTTGAAGTTGTCATGAAAGGCTTGCTCCGTTTACCACACGAACAAATTCCCTGCCAAATCATGAATTTCTTGGGAACTTTGACACTTGCTGTTTCCTGAGTGACTCTGGAACATCGAACTTGTCTTTCGCAGTCACATACTGGTTGCCGGGAATTTGTTTAAAGTCCGCTTTTACGTGTGTTTTATCGTCCATGATGCAGCAGTGTGGTTTCATCAACATTTGTGTGTACAGCTTACGCGCACGTGTTTTAGCTGTCCTATTCTGTTTTCATTGAGAATTGGAGCTATCTGAACTTTGAATGAACGGTGCCCGGTTTGTTTCTTGACTTTCTGCACGAAACTTTTGGTCAAGTGCACCTTTTTCGCGACATCCCGAACGAAACAGTTGGGTTTGCGTTTAAAGGCAGCAACCACACTTTTTCTACCACTCACCTCCTTCTGATCGACAGTTAAACGTTCCCCGAAACGTTTTATGACACGAGACACTGTAGACTGGTGAATTTTCAACATCTTCCGATGGCTCGGTGCGAAAGAAGTGGGTTGTCGAGGTGCGTGTGCAAAATGTTCTCGCGCACTTGCTGTTCCTTCGACTCCCTACGACACATCTCACAATGAAACTCACGCAGTGTAAACAATATACGCTGAGGTCATTTAAATCAAAATTTTGTTGAAATCAACCCAAAGGGCGAAATGCTTATTGAATGTGATGCAATTTAACTGTGGACACCCTTTATAATAGGTACGAATGCTTGTAGTATTTTTCAATTACATTAATATATACACTATTATATAAATATTTCATGGGAATGGGAGGGACCATCAGGGCACCCGATTGAAGCACTCTGGATGGGGAGAGTGGGAATGCCAACTCCCCATTGCTAACAGTTTGTGAATAGAGGGTGGGCTCCTCTTCCCGCCCATTGGGGCATCCCTACGTTAGATAGCTCGATTGTATGACCAATTGTTCAATCTTGTTGTTGGAAGGAGATTCTTTATATTCCTGTGGAAACGTATAAGTGATGTTGCCTGTCGATCCACCCAACCCGTTTTTAGCCCTTCATACAATGGCATGATTAGGACAATCAGTGGTTGTGAAAGCTTGATCAAGTCTAACAGAGAGGAGAGCCCATTGCTGTCGGACTTAGTTTCCGTTGCTCAATGGGTGTTAGTACATATCATATATCATATCATACATGACATTTTTGAAATGTGCAGCTGAAGTACATTAGTATAAATTTTCCAAGGGTAAAACAATACCTTGTCGTTTTCCTATTCGAAAGGGAAATTAAAACCCTTAGAGCAATTCCCTACCCGAATGAGTAAGCGGCTCCATGATGTGGATAAAACTTTGCACATGGTTTCGGTATGGAAAGTCGTGTTTATTCACTTGGTCAAAAATATTTTTTGGCTCAAGACTAATTTTTCAAAAGGGCTCATGTGTTTTCATATTCTTAATCTTTAAAATATTATAACTCGAAAACTGTTGATTATAATGAAATTGTGCCTAAGAAGAAGCCCGATAATCAGTTTTAAAAAAAATAAAATTTGATAATTTAAACCTGACTCTCATTTCTTGGAGAAAAAATATTGAATACTATAGTTTAAGAATGGTTATGATATGAAAAAGCCGAAAACTGATGAGTGAGTCTCATCTAAGAGTTGTCCCAACGCTATAGTGTCATGCATTTGCAAAATATAATGAAAGAATATAAACCTTTAAGGTGTTTTGCCAGGACATCAATAAATAAGAAAGTCAAGCACACACTTAGAAATTCCTAATTTTACACGTGGCAATAAAGCAATCGTAACACAAGCACAAGTTTATGGAGAAATAAAATGCTATGTTAGTAACATTTCCAAGACCAGAGCCGTTCGCCCTTTTTTTCAGACTTTGAAGGGTTAATATACTTGAACTTGAAACCAAAAATTCTCAGTTCACTAAAATGCTGTTTTTAACTGAAAAGATCGTTCGTTATCGTGATAAAACCAAAAGAAATTGAAATGAAATCCAAAATGCTGTTGAATCTGTTGAATTACTTCGGTAGTCATCTCGTCATAATAGATGATCTATCTGTATTACTGTTTAGGAACAAGCAGTTCTTCAAAGACGTCAATTTCAGTTGTTGGCACACCACACAACAAAAATAAAAGTTGTAGGGAGCGTGAATCAAATGTCTTAACGATATTAAGGTAAAGCATCAAATTTCAATATGTTTCGCCATAGCTCATTTGGTGAAAATGTTTCAACCTGTCACGCTAAGTTCAATTACATCCAGAGATGCATGCCTTTCTCTGTCGCTGCAGCATTCTCGAAATCCCATTCGCGCGAGTGAAACAGACAGGCACTTCCTTATACAAGTTCCGTTTCGCCCCCAATCAAATGCGTGACCATTAATCCGTCTCAGCCGAAAACAGTGTGACACCCTCAATAAAAGTCGCACCTTAAAAGCCACTCCAATCTTTTTCTTACAACGGAGCTAGGAAGAAAGTGCGTCTACATGCCTCCGATCAATGATTTCTTCCTAAACGGTCGCATATACTGATTTGTTTCGTGCATTTAATCCCATTTGGTGATGGCCTTGACGTCCCTATCCTCTCTTAGCCTTCGTTGATCCACCTGGCAGGCCACTGCCGGCGTTGGCGGATTTAAAACGAGAAAACATTTCACCATGCCCAGCCGCCTGCTCGTCCAAGCATCTTGGTTCTGCATGAGCAACGAACGCGCTGGGAGAAAGTTGACCGAATATCTTTCTCGCCTTTCCACGATCTCCACTGCACTGTTGTGGAAGGAGAATCACATATGTGTAGTGTGTTGTTGTAGGTCTACGAATGACTGGCTGTTTGGTTGACGATGATGCTTCTAGCGTTGGATTGGGTTGGGTTGGGCTGAGCCGTACATATCGTGCAATCGAGTGAGTGACTACGATCAGCGATGGTGAGTGACTTCGTGCTGAGTCACATCAGGTTTCGTGCCGATCTTGTTTGAACGAGTGGGGAGTAGGAGAAAAAGTAAGCGATGAAACGAACTGGTGTACCTACATTTGCTAAATCGAATGTTTGAGATTGTTTCATGTTTAATATCGGACTGTCTCTATCGCTAGTAATTATCTGTACCACCGCGCACATTCCACCGAGAGTTTTATCTCTTCCGAACGGAACTGGATGTGGTTGGTGGATTCGATTGGTGGGCTCGGAACCTGGTGGTGAGACTAGGCCAAGGTGAATGACCGTCGTCACTGATATGGAAGCTTGTTTGAAGTAAAAAATTGTGAAATCGATATCGATGCGTTTTTAATGACCGACCGGCTTAAATCAATCAACTGAAGAAAGGTGGTCTGAAAACGAAACGTTCATTTTTCATAGTTAGGAGTATGTTCGGAAATGCGTTAATGCTATAGAAATATTTACAAAATTAGAAAACGCTTTGTTTTTCAGCTCTTGGTTGATTCACGTGATCTGAGTTTTTTTGCCTTTGGTCTGACCCATTTTTTAATTTTTTATTTTATTTTTATTTTATTTGTCGTCAATCATTTCGTAGACCTTGTTACATTTTTGCTTAACATCTAAGAGTTTTTAATTAACTATTGTCTAGTTAGCCTATCACAAAAAGCTTTTTAAGTGTATTTTTATTCATAGTGATATCAATCGTTTCGCTATATGTGTTGAAACAGGACATCATTCTATTTAAAGGAGCATTTTTGGCATAGTTCGTTCTTTGATTGTTAATAAAAAATAAATTTCTATTTCTTAGAGAGCAAGTAGGAGCATAAAAACTTAAGGTTTGTAATGTTTCTGGACTGTTTATTCGTTGCTCAATAACATCAGCTATGAAAGCAATCATAGCAAACTCTCTTTGCCTTTGAAGTCCTACTAAATTAATCAACAAACATCGTGACTCATATGATGGTAATGGCAGACGTGTCCAACCTAGAGCAAACAACACAAGCTGTCTCTGAACCGATTCTATACGGTTAACATATGTTCCTTGATATGAAGCCCAAACAACGCTACAGTATTCTAGTATGGGCCGCACATATGCCACATATAGTTTTTTTTTTTAATGTGTAAGGGTCGTTGAAATACAAACTATATCTTTTAATAAACCAAGATGTTATTTGCTTTATAGATGAATTATTGTAGAAGTGTTTTTGTTTTTGGTTTGGGGGGAATTGGGAAATTAATGAAATTTAGGGTAATACTAGTTCAGAGTGTGCATGTTTATGTGTGCAAAATTTTATTGCGAACTGTCAAGTAGTTTTCAATATGCATTCGAAACAAGAAGAGCTACGCCAGCAAATCTTGGGCCCGGTATTCGATAATCCTGGTCAGTCGCACAGATGGATCGGCAAAAGGCTTGGAATCCACCATTCCACCGTGTCCCGCGTTGTGAAGATGTTCCAGGAGACGAAGATCATCGAGCGGCGCGCTGGAAGCGGTCAAAAACCGAAAACGGAATACTCAGAGAAGGCGCGGAAGATAAGGCAGTACTTTAAGAATAACCCAAACCTTTCCACCCGAGACGTGGCCAAAAAGGTCAATTCGTCGAAGTGGTTCGTCAAGCAGACCATGAAGCGGGCTGGGCTACGTGTTTTTAAGGTCAGGAAGGCGCCTAACCGGACTGACAAGCAAAATACGGTGGCCAAATTGCGTGCGCGGAAGCTGTACCGTGAGTGGCTGGTCAAGCCAGTCTGTCTCGTCATGGACGACGAGACATATATCAAGGCGGACACAAAACAAATCCCCGGCCTCGAGTTTTTTGTCGGTACAGCAAGCCGTTCGTTACAAGCGGCACCATAAACGGGCAGATTTATCAAGAGGAATGCTTGCAGAAGCGCTTGCTACCCTTTCTCCGCTCTCACCGTGGTCCCACGCTGTTCTGGCCGGATCTCGTTTCGTGCAATTACGCCAAGCCTGTAATGGATTGGTACGAAGCGAAGGGCATTACTGTGGTCCCGAAGGAGGCGAACCCGCCAAATACACCAGAACTTCGTCCGATCGAAAAGTTTTGGGCGATAATGAAGTAGAAGTTGAAGAAAAGCGGAAAAACATTCTAAACCGATGAAGCTTTGAAGAAAAACTGGGAGAAATTGTGTAAGGAAGATGGACAAAGCCTCGCCCAAGATCTCATGAGCAGTGTACGTACGAGCATTCAGCTTGAGAGAAGAAATTCAATAAATAAATTATGCCAAAACATAGTTAATTTATAGTTATTTAATCCCTAAAAATTTGAGAAGTATCCGATTTAAAATGAATTTTTGGTGATTATTTTTGTGTGTCTCTTTTTTCTCGAGTCCAGTCTTTAGAGGTGCATTTTTTAACGTTAAGTTCTAACAAGCATTTCTTACACCAGGTGTAAAAATGATTTATTTCGTGCTGAAAAATATCAAGATCATGTGGTTTGTGTATCTCCATAAACAGTTTCATGTCGTCAGCATATACTGAGACTTGAAAGACTTTCAAAAAATTATCTACATCGTTAACAAATAAAACAAATAATAAGGGACCAAGATGTGAACCTTGTGGCACTCCAGTATGAAATTTACTATTTTAAAGAGATTGCCGTCAAGTCTTACTCTTTGCGTTCTTGTTTTCAAGTATGACTCGATCCAGTACAGTAATCTTGGATTAAATCCTAGCGTAGATAACTTAAAAAGCAGCAAAAGTATGTCTACTCTGTCAAATGCTTTACTAAAATCGGTATTTAATGCTTCTACATAATTACCTTTATCCCTTTATATTTTTACGTTTAAAGAAAATGTTAAGAAGTTGATCAAGTTAGTAGATGTTGATCTCCCTTTTACAAAACCATGTTGCTTATTAGTAATCAATATATTAGCTTTAGAGAAAATTTTGTCATTTATAATGGATTTAAATAGTTTAGGGATACAAGATAGAATAGCAACCCCACGGTAATTTTTTATATCAGATTTTTTACCACTTTTGAAAATCGGGATTAGAAATGATTTCTTTCAAATGGCAGGAAAAATACTGGACTACAGTGATAAATAAAAAAAAAAACAAATATAAAGGCTTCACAAATTCTTTCGAAAACGATTTGAGAAAAATAGGAGGTAAACCATCACCTCCAGCACCTTTTGAAGCATCCAATGTTTCAAGAGCACGTAAGATTTCTTTATCGGATAAACTAAAAACTGAAATATCTTTCATTGGTTCAGGGAGGTACGAAAAATATTGATGATCACACTCATTATCATCGTGAGATGTATAGACGTCTTGAAAGAAATCAGCAAATAAGTCACATATGTCATTAGAAGTATTACCATTTTTGTCATCTAGATGCATTTTTGATGGAAAACTCTGAGATTTTCGTTTCTCTTTAACATGTTTGAAGAAGTATTTAGGATCCGATTTTATATTATTTTATAATTTTGTGTTGTGTTCTTTGTATGCTATTTTCATTTCAAGATTTAGCTAATCACATATGGTCAGGTAGATTGGAAGGTTTTCATCTTGGCTTGATTGAAATTCATCATGGCGACAGAATTGGAACCACTGCTGTTCTCCATTTTCATCAACGAGGTTGGACTGATACTTCCACCTAACTGCAGGTCGTTCTATGCTGACGATGTGAAAATTTAAGTGGTTGTGCGATGCTTCGCTGATTGCTTACGACTACAGCACTTGATCAATAGCTTTGAAGGGGGGTGTTCCGGGATTTCCTCACACTAAGTGTTAACAAATGCTTCAATATCACATTCCATCGAAAATTGAACCCAATCGCATTTGATTACAAAATATACAACCAGCCTCTGCTAAAAGTTGATACTGTTTGTGACCTTGGAATCACACTTGACTCTGGTTTGGCATTTAGACAACACTACACAGATATGATTACCAAAGCCAACAGACAGCTCGGTTTCATATTTAAGATCTCCGACGAGTTTCGTGATCCCACCTGTCTGAAAGCATTGTTCTGCTCTCTCGTGCGTTCTATCCTGGAATTTGGAGCCTTGGTGTGGTGCGAGGATTGAAGCTGTTCAAAGAAAATTTGTTCGTTATGCTCTCCGTCATCTGCCGTGGAATGATCCTGTCAACCTTCCATCGTACCAGGATCGTTGCTCACTCTTGGGTATTGAAACGTTGGAACACAGGCGCACAGTCATGCAAGCAGTCTTCGCGGCAAAAGTGCTGCTAGGTGAAATCGACTTTCCAGGAATTCTGGCAGAACTATCTATCTAAGGAGTGTATCGAAAAGTAGTTATAAACTTCCAAATAATAAAATAGGCATGAAAACATGGTTAAAATTAACATACTATTTCAGTTTATTATAGCTTAACATGTTTACAAAAGATCCAAACGGAAAAACTAGTCATCATGTTCATTTCTGTAGAATGCCCGTACCTTTGATTTGACACCTGCCATCAAATTCTGCACAGTGACCTTTGTGCACTTCCTGGATGCCGCTGCCCAATTTTTCTTAAAATCGGTCATGTTTTGGGACACTGTACCATCCTTCTTAAATATACGCTTGACTATTGCCCAATAGCGTTCGATCGATCGCAACTGGGGACAGTTTGGTGGGTTGATGTCTTTTTCTACGAACTTGATGTTATTCTCCGTCAGCCACTGTAGAGTGGATTTGGCGTAATGTGCCGATGCCAAATCTGGCCAGAAGAGAGGAGGGGACTGGTGCTTTCTATACAATGGTAGCAACCTGTTCTTCAAACATTCCTTTTGATAAATCTCAGCATTTATAGTTCCTTTTGTATAGAAAATTGAAGAACGCAAGCCACATGTGCAAATAGCTTGCCAAATGAGCACCTTCTGACCGAATTTCTCCATCGCAACAGTCGTATCTGCGGTTGGCACACGTTCCCCAACAGATTTAGTATCAAACTGCGGCCCCGGTAGCGTTCTTGAATCTTCTTTAACGTATGTTTCGTCATCCATCAAAATGCACTGGTCGACATTGTCCAAAATGCAGCTGTACAGCTTTCGAGCCCTGGTTTTGGCACGAGACTTTTGTGCGGGGTTTTTTTGGGGCCTTTTGTTTTTGTGCGTCTTCTAGTCATTCTTGCGCTGGATTCGTCGAATCATTCCGATGCTGGTCCTGGACTTCTTGGGTGGGTCGTGGGGAGAGGCGGATTTGTTCCGTTGATTATAATCCACAACTTTTTGTTTGAACCGGGGGGTGGTGGGGGGGGGGTTGGCGGCGACTTGTGGTAAATTTTTGGGGGTGCAGTCCTTATCTTAATTTTGGATGTTGCGTTTTCGAGTTGCCGGGTGAACATTTACTCTTTTGGTTATCTGGTTGTAAGTATTAGGTTCTCTTGTGGGCGCAATTTTGGTGTTTTTTTTTTTTAGTCTCAAATTCATTTGGGGGACTTTTTGATTAAATTTTTTTAATGGAAAGAATAAAAACTATTAACATTTTTTTTAAGGTAATAAAGCAAAAAGGGGCTAAACACTAAAATAATATATAGTTTATTTTGCGTGGAATGTTTTTTAACTATCTATCTACGCTCCTGAACGAGTTCTGCGAACAATAAATTTTCTGCAGCTCGAAGCCCGTGCTGCAAACTACGGCCAACACGATCCAATTCGATTAATGTCATCGCGCTTCAATGAACTCTACGCTCTATTTGACTTCAACTGTTCCGCTGAGACCTTTTACGCCACATGGCTTTTCCCCATTACATTTAAATAAAGGGCGAACACGAAATTATTGCGACACCGAAAATGTCATGCCAATTTTCTTATAATGTTTAGAATCAAACCAAAATTTTAGGGTAGTTTTATACATATATTTACTTCAAAAATCAAAAGAAAAGTTAATCGATGGAGCCTTGAGTGTAAAATTGAACGCATTTTCGCTTGATGCCCTCCATCAAAGTCTTTACAGTGCCATCCGGTACCAGTTTCTCAGTTTTTTTTTCATTTTCTTAACATGTCCTTCTCGTCTTTGACTGTCTTCTTGCTCTTCCGAAGTTCCCGCTTCATCATTGCCCAGTACTGCTCCACCGGGCGCAGCTCCGGACAGTTAGGCGGATTCATGTCTTTTGGAACAAAATGGACAGAATTGGCCTCATACCACTCCAGGACACTTTTAGAATAGTGGCATGATGCCAAATCTGGCCAAAATAGCGGAGTTTCGTCGTGCTGCTGCAAGAACGGCAAAAGGCGCTTCTCGAGGCACTCAGATTTGTAGATCTCGCCATTTACTGTGCCTTTTGTCACGAAAGGCTCACTCCTCAGTCCGCAAGAACAGATGGCCTGCCAAATGAGATATTTGGAGGCGAACTTCGACATTTTCTTCTTCTTCTCGTAGAGTTTCCGTGCCCGAGTTTTAGCCGTCGACTGTTGCCGCTCATCGCGGTTTGGGAAGTTCTGTACCTTGTATGTATGTAGTCCAGCTCTTTTCTTTGCATTCTGGATGTAGCTCTGCGACATGCCGATCTTTTTAGCCAAATCACGGCTTGAGACGTTGGGATTTGCTTTAATCATCCGCTTCACTTTTCCCTCCGTCTTTTTGTTCTCCGGTCCCGGTTTTCTTCCAGCTCCTTTGCCGTGGTCCAACGTCAACCGCTCCTGGAACCGATTCAACACTCTGGAGACGGTTGAATGGTGAATGTTCAACATTTTTCCCAACTGCCGGTGCGACAGGTCAGGAAATTCCAGGTGTTTGGAAAGAATTTGTTCTCTTGAATTTGTTGGTTCACCTCCATTTTCGTTGAATCGAAAAACACGACTTCGAGTTTGACAGCATGTAAACAGTACACATCAATGAGAAAGTGTGCAAAATTTAATTGATTTTTAACCAATGGTAAAAAAGTTATGCCCTGTTGAATGTGTCGCAATAATTTCGTGTTCGCCCTTTAAGATGTTTAATCAGTCGGAATTATAAAATAAATAAATAAATAAATAAATCACTTTTATATTTTTTATATGCTCTGTGTGCTTTCTGCTTCCTATTTTATGGATTGATTACCTGTCTATTGAACTACACTGGCGCTTTGTTATTGATTTTCTTCCTTCGCTTTTTGGGGACTGTTTGTTCTAGAATATCATACATTTTTTCGTAGACTGCATCCACTGATTTTTCTATGCCATGATTATGCGTTAAAATTTGCCAGGCGACACAATTTAATGTATTTTTTATAACTGCATAGTTTGCTTTGCTGAAATCATAGAATGATTCGGTAAAATTGTTATCCATCGTTGGGGTTTCTTCGTGCATAAATACGGAGTACTCAATAGCAGTGTGAAATGCTTCATTTCTCCAAAGGGGCAAATATGACTCGGATACGCAAAAATCGTCCGACATATTTGTGAATAACAAAGTAAGTAGCAGTTGTTTTAATTTTTCACGGTATTCACTTGACGTATCCAAATTCAGCACTATTATGAACAATCAATATGCAACTAGCGATTTGAAATTGGTTCACTGTTGTAGAGCCCCTTGGTCCGAAGTACACCTTGAAGCCAGCACCTAACTATACATATTTGCGCCTTTGTTTTGATTTGCTGTGTTATTTTGACAGAATATTTGTGAGTGTGTTCGTGTGAGTTCATTAGTAGGGGCGTATTATTAAGCTTGGGACCGATGTGCTAGTACTGACTGAGCCAAGAAAAAAATCGTATTTGTTCGGGACCAGCTGGTCTTAGAGTTTGTCTATGCTATTATCAAACAAAGTATGAAGCGTTTCGTTGTCCCCTACAATTGTTATCAAGAAAGATTCATTTTCGTCATCAACAATAAAATTGGCTGTTCTTTGGTAAAATCTCCGTATATGTGAACCTTTGCTACAGAAACAATATCACCAGCAATACTAAAAAAAATTCATATTACTCTTTCCTCGCGTGTTCTGGGGGGAAATACACTGACGCAAAAATGTGAATTTGGCCTCCAATAAGAAATCTTACCCATACATGGTCAAACTCCTTACACTTGTATGATGAAATTTGTTCTGATTCATAGTTAACACTAACTGCTATTAAAACACCTCCACCGCATTTTCTTTTGGGATAACAATTTATCGCGAACATCTCCAAAAACGTTAAACAGATTGCCAAAAACTTTTTCGTTATACATTCCAGCATCCTAACTCGTCTCAGTTCCTACAATTAATGAATAATTGCACGCAGCAACTTGTTTATAAATTTCGTTCACTCTAATTGCACTATTCATTCTGTTAAAATTTTGACAGTAAATTATTAATTCTTTGCTTTGCTTTATTTGTGGCACTATGTTAGTCGAAAAACTAAAACTATTGGAATTAATAACCTTTCCATCATAATCAAAATTAATGTTAGTCGACAGATTAAAGTTACTTAAACTATTTACCTCTCCTTGATTAAGAGAAGACGTCAAATTCAGCATAGCATCTTCGGGTGCATCAATGTTGTTGTCCTCCTCCAAGGGGTCCGTCAATTCAAGGGGAATTAAAAAGTGTACTATGGTACTTAGATAGGGTTAATCACTACTTCGGCAGCCGACCAATTCCTGGCAATTTTTCGCTTTTACTCAGCAAAATTCTAAGCAAACGTCTTCATATTCTAAACATGTATAGAGTCCAACATGAGTTATTTATGCACAAAAAATCAAGTCGTTTGAATTGAATACAGCTGAGTAATAGCTCTTCACCTTATTATACAGATATTTGGTTCAGAGATATGCAGTGCTCGTAAGTAATTTTTACAAAAAAAAATCAGGAAACTAGGACGTATACTAATCAGTACCAAACATATTTTTCTCTCAAAGCTTATAATCCAGGAACTTATTTTCAGCACAACACATTGAAGCGTTTAGTATTAGTAAATCAAACTCAATCTATTCGAATCAATGCCCGATGCCCCTTAGAGTCGAATTGATGGAAATGGTTTGGTCAAGTAATTTTCACCTGCCTAATTACTGTGTCATCGATTAGACTTACAACAATAACATAGCGCATAGCGTGAAGCTGGAATGTCATTCCGTTCGCACCGACATTTTGGAAAGTCTTAAGCAGAAACGTTCACGCACCCAATCTATCGCCTGTCTCATGCACGCGACTCAAATGGCCAGTTAGTAGAAAAATGATAATTCCAGTTAAATAATAATAGATTGGTGAAGTGTGCAGAGCATAAGATATGCCCATCTCGTTGTTTGAGCTTTCTAAAGTCAACGAAAAAATAATCGTCTTTGATCGTCCCCATTGAATCGCTCGACACTCTGCATTGCATGCCACCGTGCAAATACATAAAACATTAGTCATCGAGAGCGACGAGGAAAACCAACCTTGTACTAGCAGCATTTGGAGTGGTACACACTTATCAGCAGCAAATAGAGCAAACGCGAAAAACTGGTCGTTTTTCCTCGACTTCGCGCGGACGGAGAGAGAGATTCAGTGTTGTTAGAGGGAAAATTGAAAGAAATTAAATGAAAAGTGTTTGCCATGGTGAGGGATGGTTGCACAGTGGGATCATGATCTGCTTTTGTTTGTTGAATCGTGAACGACAATTTTTTTTCAGACTTTTTTGAAAGCTGCAAATTGACATTCAAAACCCAAACCAACATTTTAGGAGTTGTATTCATTTTTAAGCATTACCGTTATTATCGCACTGTGCACGAAGACGATAAAAAAAGATCCCCTAGCGCAAGTGTAATAATTAATAAAAGTGCATTTTCATATTCAATTGCTGAGTACGGTTTGCCAACCAGCCAGCCATCCATGTAGCGTACGGCGTGAATCTTTCTCCTCAGCATCTGGTAGCGAGGGATGCAGCCTCTGAGAAGATGACGTCTGGCAGTTTTGGTTTTCCCTAACGAGTGAAACAGAGCACTTTCAATTGGTTTATTGCCTTACCACAGAGAGTTTATGACGTACAACAACGAATCGCGTGCTTCCAGGGCGTTTCGCCAGTATGGAGAAATAGGAAAGAATTAATTAATTATAGATGAAAACTTTTTTGACGAATTTATGAGACACCTCCGGGAGTCTGACAAGTCGTTTTTTTTTGTTACGTACAAGGGACTAGGGCTGAGATTTGCTGCGGGGAAAAAGGTGTTCCAACCCAAGCAAGAAGGGAAAGGCTTGGCGTCAAGATTCACTTTCATTCCTACCCGGCACGACTTTGCCATTTGGTTTATAGGTGGGAGTACGTACTTTCGTTTGAATTAATGAGAATAATTGAACGTTTGTGAAAAAGACAACGTTTAGCGAAGTACCAACACAGTACCAAAAAGTTAAGAAAATTGCGGTGCCCTGAAACCGACTCATGCGAGCGGCTTTTAGGACATAAGAATCAGTAACAGTGTTTAGTAGCCAAACGACAGAAAACAGATATTCAGGCTCGAACTTTTTATTTCCAATTTACTGTGTAATTTTTCTTAAAGTAAACCGTTGGAAAAACAGCGCTTTCTAGTCTAGGTTTCACCAAACTAAAAATGACTGACAGCCAACGACTATCAAATCTCGAGGCGCGCAGGTGGCGCCATCAACATACGATTCACAAAACTAACGGAAACGAGCTGTAATTTTAAAATGGCAGTTACAGAAATGTACACATGGAGGGTGGCACTACAGCTTGGATGTCTGTTCTCTGTGGCCAAACGAAATGGAATGCAACAACTAAAGGCACGTTTTTGGAGGTTGCCAACATAAACATGACAGATGTGTTATTTCTTCTTCCTTTTTGGCGTTTTAAGCTTATTGCTTATCACAATAGGGCTTTAATTTACAAAAACATCTGAAAGAACTTGATTTGTTCGGAACAATGATGTTTTTCTTATTTCCATATGGGCTTCCATTTCGATTTTTAAAACAAGTTTTAAGAGGCAACCAACCATCAAAATCGAAGCAATGATCATGAAAATACAGTGGGGGTAATTCTCATAACCTCACGTACATCTTTTGAGCGTTTGGTCCAATTTTAGGCTATTTGCAACACATGACTATGGTACAAAAAAAAACAAACATTCAAATAACAAGTTAACTTCACTATAAGGAATTCTAATAATATTTTCAATAGTTGTTTTCAAAAAAGAAAACAAATTTTTCGTATAGTAATTCCTATTAAGGGTGAGTGGGAATTCCTGTCAGTGAAATATTTGGTCATAAAAATGAGAAGCTTGCATGAATTTTCAATGTATTTCCTGTTTGGTGTATCTTAAACATTTGTCTTAATTTGGTTCAGTCAGTGGAAAGCATCACAGCTGGCACACACGATATTTTGAGGCATGTCATTCTATATTTTCACCAAATGTTTCTTAAAAATTTCCACGGTTAGTCCTTTGGCAATCTTTTACTTTTCAGTCTTTTACTGATCGTTGACTGCAACATTCCCAGTTCGTTGGCCATCTTTCGGCCAGAGTTACCAGGAAATTGCCGAATTTGCTCTCTTACTCGTTTGATGGCTTCAAGACTGGCTTACGGCGTCCATGATTGCCACGAGTCTCAAACGAATGAAAATTCAAAACAAACTTGCAAGCCATGTTGATATTTGAATACGCTATAAAAGAAAGATTTGCAAACATGTATGTGATTAACCCATCCAAAGTACCTTACCTTATCAATCAGACCAAGGCCGGTGTGGCTCTGCTGTGCACAGAAGTTTTCTCCTTTGTAATCGGTCCATGGCTGTACCTCGCCAATCTTGCTGTCTACGAAGAGTCCGCAGGTCGCCTTCTACTTGATCTATCCACCTTGCTCGTTGCGCGCCTCTTCTTCTTGTACCCGTCGGTTCGTTTTCGAGAACCATTTTAACAGGGTTGTCGTCCGACATTATTACGACATGACCAGCCCATCGTAGTCGACCGATTTTAGCGATGTGTACGATGGGAGGTTCTCCCAGCAACTGGTGTAATTCGTGGTTCATTCGCCTTCTCCACGTTCCGTCTTCCATCTGCACTCCACCGTAGATCGTACGCAGCACCTTCCGTTCAAAGACACTAAGAGCGCGTTGGTCCTCCACTATCAATGAATCGTACCCATCCAAAGTAATACATATTCAAAAAACACTGACCGAAATTACCGAAATTTAGGATATGAAGAAAGAGTAGATGAAAATGTGTAAGAAAGATGGCGCAAGTGTTGCACAGGATTTTATGGGTAGCGTCAAGTCCAAGGTGCGGGCATTTAGCCTAGGAGAAGAGGTTGAATAAACGAACTTTGTAAAAACATAGTTAATATGTGTTTATTTATTCCGTGAGAATCTCAAAAATATCCGACTTAAAATGATTTTTTTGTGATCATTTATGTCTGTTGCATATTTTTCGTGTACAATCTTTAGATAGCCTAAGACCCCTCAGTATTTTTTTGTTTTGTATAGATAACCTTAAATACGTCTATGGACTGTAATGCTTCAACAAACTCCATAATAGTCCATACAAACGTTACGTAATTAGAGAATGTCTCCACGGACAACTTTATCAAAGCTGAAACATTGGCAGGCAATTGTGAACCAGCTTCAATATTTATTTTTGCATATTACTATGGTTCACAGTATCATTCCTATAGCTAAACCAGTTTTCACCACAAATACTTGAAATGAAAGGAGACATAAACACATATGCACATATTTTTTTACACAGTAAATATATTTCAAAATTAATGACGACCTAATTATAAATGTACATCAATTTTTCATTTACTTGAACGTAGACAAACGTTACATTACTTAAGCCTCAAAGATCCATTCCCTTTGATTTAATTTTTTGCTGCATTTCAACTTTAATTTACACGACATATTATTTTAAGCTACAGATTGATTTTTCAATTACAGACGCTCTATGTTTACATGCATTTAACGGAAAATGACATCACCGTGTAGCACTTGTGAATTCCTGAAAAGTATCGTGGCAGTCATTATTATCGGTGACCGGTGAGTGTTGGTCGAAGCAAATAAAAAAATAAAATAAAGTGAGAATTCTGTGTAGTCTTTGTAATTTTCCCGTGGACAGCATTGCGAGCTTCTTGAGACACGTTCGTGTCCATCGAAATTGGAAATGGTTCAAGTGCCCGGTGGAACATTGTGAAACAGTATTCCAATTTTATAAATCATTCGAAAACATCTGCGATTTTTTTTGTGGCATTTGTTAGCAACGCATGGCCCTCGGCGCAAGTATACACTTGCGACACATAACCTTATTTGAGATGTGAAACATCTGTTTTTAGTCCAATGAATGATCGATCATCATAGAAATGCTCAGTATATTTCATTTTCTATAAAAGTGATGGTAACTTTGCTCCAAGAATCAGATAAAACAATAAAATCAAATCAAAGTAAAACAATAAAGTCACAACTCAAAGTAGATTTTGCGACATAACCTCAATTTAGCCGATAAGATGTGAGAAACTTCCATTGGATTTGAATTTGACAGCTCATATAAATTCTTACCATACGCAGATATGCGTTATTAGTCATGCATCTTTTAAAACATGAAAGTTACACATGTAGATTTTTCCTTACCATTTTGATGCAGAATCACCTATCGATGTAAAACGTGTATTCCTCAAAAAACTCGTTCTGGACCAAACAGCGTATTCTTTGATTACAGAAATTCGTCAAATAGCGCGGTAGAATGCGATATGGCGAACGTGTCGTCATAATAAAATACAAGTTTCATCTTGTTGTATCTCGTAACCCTGAGCTTCTAAACGGCTTCTGTCTTCGTCAAAGGGAACCAGTAGATGAAAGCCTTTTCATTGGTGATTATCAGTTAATAATTTTTTTCACTACGTGGCGCTAGAGTGCAAGTAAAATGTCCTAAAAATACTTTTTCTTTAGATCCTGACCAAATGGATGGTTTCTATTTTCCACAAAGCTGTTTAGCAGGTCAAGGTCCTATGATTGATGAACAGAAGCTCAGAATTGTCTCAATACGTGGCGCTAGTTTGTAATTAAATCTCCCGAATATGCTATATCTTGGGAACCTGGCCATCTAGAACGTTCCTGTCTTCAATATAGTTGTTCAGTGGGCTATGGCCTTTCATTGGTGATTTGTAGTTCAGAATTTTCTCGCTACGCGGCTCTAGTAACATTCAATATGCAACTAGCGATTTGAAATTGGTTCACTGTTGTAGAACCCCTTGGTCCGAAGTACACCTTGAAGTCAGCACCTAACTATACATATTTGCGCCTTTGTTTTGATTTGCTGTGTTATTTTGACAGAATATATGAGAGTGTGTTCGTGTGAGTTCATTATTAGGGGCGTATTATTAAGCTTGGGACCGAGCTTGGGACCGATGTGCTAGTACTGACTGAGCCAAGAAAAAAATCGCATTTGTTCGGGACCTACTGGTCTTAGAGTTAGTCTATGGCTCTAGTGCACAAGTGAGTTTCCTGAACATAATGTACTTTTTTATCCTGTGCATATTGAAACTTCCTGTCTTCGACAAAGTTGTTCAGTAGTTCAGCGCCATTAGTCAGTAGTCAGCGCCATTAGTCATCCAAGTATGCAGAGTTAGTATACTTTTTATCTCCGACACTTTTCTTCTTCTGTGATGTTTATACTTTTTCAAATATTAAAAGCGAGTATGCGTTGCTATGGCTAGGAACAGAGCTATGAAAATTTACAGCATACGGAAAAAGAGGAAGATTGAGAAGCATGCTGATGCATAATAGAATAAATTTTCTGTGCATATAGTCAGGATCCCAAGATATAGAATTTTCTGGTAATTACGTCACATAATAGCGCCGCGCAGCAAGAAAATTCTAACTTCATTCCAAATGGAAGAATACCAAGGTAAACATTAGTCAGGAAAACCACCTCTACACTAGCGCCACGTAGTGAAAATATCCTGAACTGCTGATCACAAATCAAAAGGTAGTAGTGAACAACTTTATCGAAGACTGAAACCTTTTAAATGGTCAAAATGCCAAGTTACAGTTTGGTGAGGAAGCTCAATTGAAATTGTGAACTGCTGGTCATCAATGAAAAGGTCTTGTTCCACTGAAAATCTTATCCGAAGACAACATCTTTTGAAATGGTCAGGATCCCAAGATATGGCACCTTTAGAAAATACATTGGCACACTTGCGCCACGTAGTGAGACAATTTTGAACTGTTAGCCACCATTCAAACAGTCTTGACCCACAGAACAACATTGTCAAAGACAGAAACATTCCATCTGGTCTGGATACCAAGGTATAGCATATTGCTGAAAATATTCGCCCACCAGCGCCACGTAGCGGTTGGATAGTAAACTGCTGATCATCAATCAAACGGTTTTGTTTCACTGAACAACATTGTTGAAGACAGAAACATTCTATCAGGTTCAGATATCAAGATATTCCTGAAAATAAAGGGTGTTCCGATCAAAATTGGGTCAAACAGCGATGTGTGTGAGTCGATCAAAGTTTTTATTAATAAGTCAAATTCTTTTTCTTTTTCAAGTTCAGTTAATACAGAATACAGGAGAAATATTCAGTTAAGCTGCCTTTTTAGTGAATGCGAATTGCCGGGTCTTTCGTTTAACACCTGCCATAAGATTTTGTACAGTCTCTGTGTCCACTTTATTCGCCGCAAAACGCCAGTTTGCCTTGAACTGTTTCTCGCTCACAACAGCTTTTTGAGTTTTCTTAAGGTTCCGCGTGACGATGGCCCAATATTGTTCGATTGGGCGGAGCTCTGGCGTGTTGGGAGGGTTCTTGTCCTTGGGCACCGCTTGAACGTTGTTGGCAGCATACCAGTCCATGGCCTTTTTTCCGTAATGGCAAGATGCCAAATCCGGCCAAAATAGAACGTAACAATTGTGTCGCTTCAAGAAAAGCAGTAGATGTTTTTGTAGGCACTCGCTCTGATAAATTTCCTGGTTGACAGTTCCAGTCGCAATGTAAACGTTGCTCTTCAAGCCACAGTTACAGATGGTCTGCCACACCAGATATTTCTTCGCGAACTTTGACAGTTTAATGTGCTTGAAAATATCTGCCACCTTTCCCCGTCCGGTTGCCGTATAAAATTCCTGGCCAGGCAGCTGTTTAAAGTCTGCCTTGACGTATCATCGTCCTGTACCACGCAACCAAACTTCGTCAGCATCGTCGTGTACAACTTTCGCGATCGTGCTTTGGCCGACGTGTTTTGTTTATCGTCGCGATTTGGAGTCACCACTTTCTTGTAAGTTGACAGTCCAGCTCGTTTTTAGCTCTATCCACGGTTGAAGGCGCCACTCCCAGCTTCTTTGCGACATCTCGGACGGAGAGGTTGTGGTTCCTCTCGAAACAGCGGGCAACTTTTTTTGTCGTCGCTGTGACCTCCTGCTTTCGATTTCCCCCCGATCCAGCTTTCCTGGCCGTCGACAAACGTTCTCCGAACACTTTTAATACGTTGGTAACAGTTGATTTAGCCACATTCAACAATTTCGCCAACTTGGCGTGTGAGTGGTTTGAATTTTCGCTATGCACGCGCACAATTTTGATGCGTTGCTTCTCTTCCTTCGACGACATTTTGATAACTGAAGTGCTAATCTCAAAATCAAAATAGAGGCATGATGCTACACGCACACATCTTCAAAATGAGGGGTGTGCAAATTTTTAAATGCACGATGAAAGGAAATGCGTCAAGTTTAAGTCGACCAAATTTTGACCGAAACACCCTTTAATTAGCACACTAGTGGGGCATAGTGAGAGAATCCTCCATTGTTCGCCAATAAAAAGGCCTTGACCTACTGAATAACTTTGCTGAAGACAGTAACGTTCTATGTGATCCGTATTACGAGATATTCCGCCAAGGAATGTGTTGGACAAAGTACAACGCGCGAGAGCTCGTGTTACAAAAGTTAGCGCGAGTACTGAAAGGTTAAAGGTATCAAAGCTGCTGAGCAGTTCCAAGCAACAACACGAAAAAATATCACTTATTTTAATTCATCATTTTTGATTTAACTAAAACTTCGCACAGTTATTTTATATAGTTCAAAAAGCCATTTGTTTGTACCGTTACCTCATATTAAGTCACGACTAACTTTCCAGATGGGCCTAGTTAACATGCAACTGTTGTATTAGAAAAATTAAACTATGAAAACGGTTCGTTTAATCGAAATGGTTTTTTGTTTTTTTTTAAATTCTTTTATTATCGAGATTTTTAGCCCTGGACTGGTTCGTCTCCCGCCGTAGTCACTCAAATACCTTTTGGGTATTTTCGTAACTTGTCCGGGGGTGAGATTCGAACTCGCGACGTTAGCGTGAGAAGTATGGATGCTAACCACTACACTCAGCAAAGTTTAAGTTAACTAAGAGGCAGTTTATAAAAAAAGGTACTGTAATTTTTTTTTTCAAATCAAAAAAGTTCAATTTGTTCAAATATAACGTTTTTTTTAATGGTAAGTGGGAATAAATTTCATCATGCCTGCTATCTACCATAAGCATTTGGTAATGGTAAACAAACAGATAAAAATGTTATGATATTTCAAGTTAATACAATTATTTTTTCTTCAGTGTATATTGTGCTGGTTAGGTGAAAAACGGGTTACTTTAAGTTTGCACTAAATGAAAGCAGCATAATTCGATTCTCGATTTTTTTCCCATTTAAAATTGGTATTTTATACCTCTTTCATTCAGCGGCGGAAAATAAATTAGTACTTCTATGACCACTGGTGGTTGCCTACACTGGACGTATTTTTTCCGAAAAATAAATTTATTCAGTTGGGTCTTCTATAGTGCGGTGGGTAGTCCCATCTCACCCTAATTTCTCAACTGCCTTGCAAGCAATTACACTGATTTTTCCTAAGCATTCACTATAGTTTACTATGGCCTCTAACTACATACAAATAATCAGCTCTATTGGTTGTAGGACAGCCGAGAAATCAAGATGTGTGCATGGTACAATACTATAGGACACCTGACTGTTCATATAAATTCAACCAAACCAAAAATCTCTTGCAACAGTAATTTATTTACAATGGTTTTGTTAAGATTTGATAATATATGAACCATTTTCATTTTGATCCAAATCAAAAGGCACGAAATTATGTTTTTGTTTGTTGTACTTTTGTCAAGCATCAAGTCTTCAAAATATGCTCTGATTAATATTACGAAAAATTCATCCATGGTATCATCAGTAGCGAACATAAGATGAAAATTCTAGAACATGATAAAAAAGTCTGTGTAGCACTATTTAAAACCGTTCCAGTAAGATATTTAAACCATAAAATAAGTCTTCAGTAGAATCAGCTTGCTCACATGGCCTCATGCTAATGGTGATTGCATTTTTTGCGCTCATGACAGGAAATTCTCATGTCTTCAATCAACTATCGTCTGGAGTGATTCAATTCTTATGTTCATTCCAGGATTCTCTCATTAAACGATTAAATATCAACGACCCCAGCTATGCAACCGAGTAATTCAAACCCTACGATTATGTATCATGCGTTTGCATCAATTTAAATTCCCCGTGAAGATTGCATGTCACAGCTTGTGTAATGCATGTACATCGTTCAACTACCTGCACCAAAAAACTTAAAGATAACCACACGTCGTTCGTTCGAGCTTGTTACTCCATCATCAACCCGGCCACAAACAGGTATGACTAATCACTGTTTTCTAATATCAGCCAGACAGGGGAGTTAACGTACCCCGGCCGGCGTCGAACAGAGTAACGAGCTTCAAATGCTCGTTCCGCACAGCCCAGAAGAAATTGGCTATGAAATCGAAATTTCGTCGTATACCCACATGCACACTTTGCACGAGCCGCGCAGTTGAAAAGCGAAACTGTAATTAATTTCGTGGTTTAATCAACTTCCACACCGCACTCGGTGACTTGGAGCTAGAGCAAACTATCAATCAAAAAGTGATGCTGCCACGACCATGGGACGGACGGATAAGATGCAACAGTAGAAAGAAAAAAATTGTGAAGAGAGTTTCGTAATTTTCAATAAACAGAGGAGAAATTTTGAAGAAGAGATTGCCTACACAGATTGTGATTTTTCTGTCAAGGTGTAATGAAGAAGCAAAAAATGCCGCAACCGGCTGCTAAAAGTACTATTATAACATTTGGGGTTTTGAAGATGATTACGTGATAGAAAGTTGAATTGATTGATGAAGATAGGCCGTGGCTGTGGCGTGAATTTGCTATTGTTTTGATTTTTTTTTTCTAAGCTGTGCTATAGCTCTAATCGGCGTCTATTTCGTTTGTCGAGCCGACAATGCGCGTAGAAGCACGTAATTTGCATGAAGTTTTTTGCGAATAAAAATTTGATTTTATAAGATAGTCCCTAGAATGATGTAAAAAAAACATAATTATTCTCATAGGAAAGTTTCACAGCCACAATTGTGCCAAAAGTTGTGTTTTCAGCCCAATGTCAAATCGATAAATACCCCATTTATCAAGTGATTGATAACCTTTAACCATGATCAAGCAGCTTCTCATTCTGCATCACTTATTCTGCAGCTTGCCGTAGAAGCCAATACTTTTATGCTCTATTGCATGGGCCAGAAACATCAATGTTCAGCAATTGAACGAATTTAACTATAAGACACAAGTGAGTTGAATGATTACCAGTTTTTGTTTCTTAAATTTATTTGAAATGTGAAGTTCTGCAATGTGGCAGCTTAGAATGTTCAGGCTGTTAAGCTGAATGCTTTGAAAACAGATTAATTTAAGGACTTTTAAGAGTAATGAAAACGCATATTCGAGGTTTTCAACTGTAATTTTCATAAAAAATTCCACTAGTTTTGCAGAGTCTGTTTCATAATGAATGAGTTCAAATGTTTTGAGAGATTATAAGAAACTATTTTGAAATCTTTTAGCAATAGGCGAAAGAAAATGTCAAAATTTGCATCAGTCTAATATTCATTGATCCAGCTGGTAGTTGAGAACATTTGTAAACCTGTTTATGTGTTTTGATGTGAAGCTGACTTGACCCGTGAAAATGATTGATTAGTTTGTACTGCCATCGCACAGTGGTCCAGAATGCGAATTTAGCTGGAAAGAAACGTGTTTAGCCTAAGTTTGAAGTTTTGGAGCAAAGTTGTCTTCTACAAAGTTGTTTCTAATAATGAGGCCCTTCTTCTGGTATGAATGAAAAGTAGGGTGGTCCTTTTTTTCAGAGAAATCGAAAATCTAACTTTTTTATTTGCAGAAATAAAGGCATATATTTTTCGAAAAAGTTGTAGATGAAAAAATTTTAAGCAACTTTTGTTGAACAAATTTTTCTGTAGATTTTGAAAGGATCAATTTAGAGCAATTTTTCTTCGTTAGCTCAGGGTGTCCCTATAAAAATCAGTTATTTTGCTCTAACTTTTTAATTTCTAATTTTTCAGCAAAGCTGCGTTGCTGCTGATTCTAGAACAATAAAAGATACAACTTTTGATGTACTGAAATCGTCGCTATCATATGTCGAACAAAAGTTATTATGGTTTTTGTAAGAAAATAGGACTTTTTCAAATGTTGATCTCTCTGGTTGGGGCATACAGAAAAAATATTTCTTAACTGCATTTGGAAGTTTTTATATTATTGCATATTATATTTGAAAACTGGAGATAGTTTATTTTTTTAAATTGAGTAAAACACATTTGAAAAAGGCGTAATTTATTAGAAAATCGTAAATAACTCGCTAACGGTAAAAGATATCGACAAGATTTAGAGGTCAAAAGTTACATCTTTTTAAGTTCTTAAAACCATCTTGAAACAAATTTGTTGTCTAATAAAAAATAAAAAAGTAAGAGCAAAAAATTGGATTTTGTAGGGACACCCTAAGTTATGTAGGGAAAATTGTTCTTATTCGGTTTATACAAAAGCTACAAAAATATTTTGTTGGTAACGTTGCTTGAAATTAACTAGGTTACAATTCAACCAAAGAATGTATACCTTTATTTCAGCAAATAAAACAAACCATTAAATCGGATTACGGAACGTTCAGCTGTTGAGAATTCAGTAAAATTTTAAGGATTGCTGTAAAAAAATCTAAGTGTGTACTCAACCAGGCGCTTTGTAGTGTGATCAATTAGATCCTGAAGCACAACACTTGCCTCAGACGGTTTTATGCGAACACCTGTTGTAACTATAGGATTTTTTATGATGTCAAACATTGCCAAAGCTTTTTTGCTTCTATTATAAGGAGTGTATCGAATATAAGCTATCCACATACATTTGCGTTGTACGCATGTATTTGTGATGGTTTTTTATGCTCTGAACACTGCATGCTGTGCGTTTGACTGTCAGTTTTCTTTTGTTTACTTGTTTGTGCGGTTCAAATTCTGCGTTTTCAAAATGTCGCGTATTGAAAAGGAAGTGAAAATTAAGGTTCTGGACACAAGGCTAAGTGAGAAGGGTATTACTATGTGAAAATTGGCGAAGCGCTTTGGAATTCACCATGCGAGTGTTAAAACCATCATTAATAAGTTTGGGGAACGCTATTCTTTGGATGAGCTACCAGGAAGAGGCAGAAAACCCGGTTCTTCCAACCCGAAACTGGAGCAGAAAGTGGTATCTCTAATCATGAAGAACAAATCAATGTCAATACGTGATTTGGCCAAAAAAGCAGGAACGAGTGTCGGAATGATCCAGTGTATCAAGAGGCGAAACCACCTGAAGACCTACAAGAAGCAGAAAATCTCGAAACAAAGTGCAGAACAGAAGAAGCGAGCAGCAACAAGGGCCCGGAAATTGTATTCGCGTCTTTTGCAGCGTCCGGATGCATGCGTTTTGATGGACGATGAGACCTATGTAAAGGAGGACTCAAAAACCCTTCCAGGTCCACAATACTTTACTGCCGTCGTTGGGGAGGATGTGAGCGATACGAACAGGTCGATTCAAGTGGAGAAATTCGGTTGAAAGGTACTGGTATGGCAAGCAATATGTTCCTGTGGTTTGAAGTCAACCATTTCTTACACTACCGGAACTATAAATGCGGAAATCTATCGATCTGAGTGTCTCCAGAAGAGATTGTTGCCTTTATATAAGAAGCATAGTACACCTTCACTGTTTCGGCCGGATTTAGCGTCGGCTCACTATGCCAAAACCACTCTCAATTGGCTTGCGGAAAAGGGTATAGATTTCGTTGAGAAAAATATCAATCCACCAAATTGCCCTCAGCTTCGACCCATCGAACGTTACTGGGCAATCGTGAAGAGGGTCTTCAAGACGACTGGTAAGGCAGCTGGGAACATGCAGGAGTTCAAAAAAATTTGGGCTCAAGCGTCCAAAAAATGCGATGCAACACTTGTCCGGAACTTGATGAAGAGCATTCGATCCAAAGTTCGAAAATTCGTGAAGGAATAACTTAAATTTCATCCGGTCTTCATTATGTTCAAGTTTAACCTCGTACAATAAAGGATCAATTTTTTGTATGAATAAAATATCGGTTTTCAACATAATTTGAAAGAAAGTTTGTGGATAGCTTATTTTCGATACACTCCTTAAACTTTAAGCGACCTTGAGTTATTTGTTATACCGAAACATGATTTTAAGAAATATTTGGTATTTATCGAACAGAAATTGTGCGGAATTCAGGATCTACCAGGATTTACGAATTAGGTAGGTGTCATGCAGATACAATGAGCAAACTCTTAAAATAACACTCTGTCAAAATCAGAATAGTAGCCCTGTAGAGATCTCTTTGTGTGAAATACATCATATAAAAGTTATTGACATTCTGTCGAAATTTGGGAACCAGGGCGCTAAACACAGATGGTTTAACCCGGAAAATGCCGCTCTGCCTGTATAGAAAAAGTGATTGCGGATTTTTAACACTCAACGTTGCGTCTTATCTACATCATCTAAAGACTGTATTCGATGAAATTTGGACACACAAAATAGGTCACCAAAATTTATTGAACCATTCTTCTCAAACTTCTGGAAATAAAGAACACAATGGTTATGACTCTTGGGCCAAATGCCCGCACCTTTGCCTTGACCCCTTTCATCAAATTTTGGGCAATGATAGGACCGACTTGCTTAATTACTTTTAACCACACTTTCTTTAGTTCAAGTTCATTTTCTATCAGTTTTGGAGTTTTAACGAGCTTTGCCTTCATGATTGCCCAACATTTTTCAATTGGGCGAAGTTCCGGAGGGTTGACGTCTTTTGGTACAAAAACGACATTATTATCTTTGTACCAGTCTAAGACGGGCCGGGCATAGTGGCAAGATGCCAAATCCGGCCAAAACAGTGTCGGGCCATCGTGAGATCTCAAGAAGGGCAGAAGTCGTTTTTGGAGGCATTCGTCCTTGTAGATTTGTCCGTTGACGGTCCCAGACTGACTCATTTTGCCACATCCGCAGATCGCTTGCCAGACAAGGATTTTTTTGGCGAATTTCGACAGTTTCTTCTTCTTTACACTCTCTGGAACGGCCAACTTAGAGGTGGCGACGTGGTGTTCCTGTCCTGGTATTTGTTTGGTGTCGGCTTTAATGTAGGTCTCATCGTCCATCACTATGCAGAACGGTTTTGTGAGCCACTCCCTGTACAGTTTTCTTGCACGAGTTTTGGCCACTGAGTTCTGTTTATCGCTCCGGTTCGGTGCCTTCTGGACCTTGTACACATGTAATCCAGAACGTTTCATTGTTTTCTGCACAAAACAAACTGAAATTTTCGCCTTTTTCGCAACATCTCTGATCGAAATGTTGGGATAACGCTTAAATTGGTTCAATACCATCCTGGCCTTCTCCGGATTTGATGTGCCACGTTTTTTGCCACTACCATTTTCCCGCTTGGTTGTCTTACGGTCCTTGAACGTTTTGATCACATGAGATACGGTTGAATGTGCGATTCCGAGCTGTTTTCCGATCCATCGATGAGAAGCGTTTGGGTTTTCGAAGTGAGTGCCCAAAATTTGTTGGCGCACTATTTCTTCATTCGAAGCCATCACTGAAATTACTCGACCGATTTTCACGAAACTCATTACACAATTGACACAACACAATGAAATACATTCAGTTAAAATTTCAATAATTTTTACCCACACGCTAAAAAGTTACGAACAATTGCGTGTGTCCAAATTTCATCAAATACAGTCTTTACATATATATCGATATCATCTTCAAACATATCAGTATCATCATCAAATACATTTATATCATCTACATATATCGATATAATTTACAAATATATAAATATCATGACCATATACATCTATAGATTTATCTATATCATCTACATATATTTCAAACTCATCTCCATATATATCTTTACATATACATGTACATCATATCGTGATATGACTACCAACTGGATCATACATGTTTCCCTCCAAATTTGATAAATTTGCCACGAGCTTGGCATATCACACGACTGCATTAAAAATGGCTGTCCAGCCCGCCACTCGCTAGCGACAGCCGCTGAGCCACCCTTCTGGCTGGATGCTCGCCCGCGTACCCTCCTGTAGTGTACTTGCAACCGCCAGCTGCCAGGGCAGTACTGGCCCATTGCCGCTCTGCATAGCTCCATGGCTGCCGAGCGAATGAAGAAAATTTGATGGTGTCCCCCGTGCACTACTGCATGTGAGACGTTCCTTATTTAAATTTGAAGTCTGTGATAGGAAAGTACTGTGCATTTAGTAAATTTACTCTGAAAAATCGGCATTATAAGACATCACCTTATATTTGCGTTAATTTCAATAGTTGAATGTTAAAATTCAATAGTTTGAAATATTGAAATCGAAGCGTAGAAAATTACCCAATCGATTGGTGCAAACATTTTGGAAATCAATCGTGGAATGACTGGAATGGAAATCAATACTTTTCGTGACGCTCCAAATTTTCGCAATTCGAACGTGTACCTCAGTATTGAAAACACAGACGTAGTCCTACGTCAAAAAATATCAATTGGAGGCAGAATTGACAACCATCTCTAAATGCTTATGCTGTTGAAACTTCCAATAACGGAGCGAAAACTATGTGTGAGTTGCCATGTTTTCATGACAACAAGGAAAACATAGCTTAAGGTCTGTATCCGCAATAATCCGGACACCCCAAAACATGAATAAAACATAAATTTCGCATTATATTTCCGTCGTAGTTGTTTATTTCAGATTCATGGGATGTGTATTAACAATCCGTGAAGACAAAACATAGTTATTCGGTATTTGCATAAAATTTTCGAACTTTGCGCATAACTCCGTCCATTAGGGTTTGTACAGACTCTTCAGAAATCGTAGAAGCCGTCTTTGTCCAAATTTGCTGGAAGTGTTTGATGTCTTTGATTGCTTGCTTCTTTCCAGAAAGCTTCCGCTTCAACAAACCCCAATATCTCTCGATTGGTCATAGCTCTGGGTAATTTGGCGGGTTTGAGGTTTTTGGTACAATGTTCACTTGATTTGCTTGGTACCACTCCATCACAGTTTTAGCATAGTGGCATGATGCCAAATCGGACCAGAACAAAGGTTTTTCTTTGTGACTTTTGATGAAGGGTAGCAATCGCTTCTGCAGACACTCTTTCTGATAGATCTCCTTGTTGATTGTGCCTGTAGTGACGAAAGATTTACTCTTTTTGCCACACATGCAAATTGCTTGCCACACAAGGTATTTTTAGAGAAATTTCGATGCCTTCTTCGTTGTGAAATGCTCAGCTGTAGCATTTCTGGCCATAGCAGAATAAAAAGCCAGCCCTGGAAGCTGCTTAAAATCCTCCAGGACATAATCCATAACATCGTCCATAACAACGCATGAAAACTTCGTCAAATATTCGCAGTACAAACGTCGAGCCCGTGACTTTGCTGCCAAGTTCTGTTTGTCGTTGCGATTTGGAACTGTTTTTCCTTTATACGACTTAAGTCCCAAACGTTCTTTTGATTTTTGGACAAAACCAGGCGACATCCCTATTTTACGAGCCACCGTCCGAATGGAGAGATTTGGGTTTTTCGTTAATATCATTTTCACCTTTCGGCCCATGACAGGATCAGCGCATACAATGTTTTTGTCACTTCTCGGTTTCCTCTCCACCGTGAAACGTTCCGAAAATGATTTGAGCATATCGTGAATGATTTTTCGATGCACACCAACTCCAACAGCGATCGTGGGGTAAACCTCATAAAATATACTGGAAGTATAACTTGAGGAGAAGTTACTATCTGTCATATTGGTTGTCACAGATTGCAACTCTGGCTATATGTTCCTAGGCATTCGAGTAAATTTTCCTATCCGAAAAAAATGGATGATCATTCGTTAGGAAGTGCATTATAGCTGCACTTTCACCAAATAAGCTCAGGAAAGTCGGCCACAATGCAGAAATTGGGTAATTTTGATGAATTGAGCACATTGTCAATAATGACCAAATAGCCTGGTGAAAATAGTTCTTGAAAAAGGAGACTATCAGACTAGCGAAAACAGTAATGAACTGAGTTGAGTATGCGTATATGGTCTTAAGTAGGTAAGTAGTAATGGGAGATTATCGGTAACCGGTTTAAAGTTGATCCATGATTTTGCCCGCTATTTGATGACGAATTATATTCTATAAGTGTTTTCTTTATGTTTGCATAGATATTGCTGGCAAAATAAAGAAGCGATAAGATAACCAACGTCATAGTAAATTTTGTTGCCAAACAAGTGTTCACAAAGTCCTATATTTCAGTTCATCTCTGTTACCATTTTTTAATTGGCAGTTTCTCGCCACATTCCGCTAAAAGGTGTTATAAAATTATCTTTAGCTGCATCTTCAATAACCATTAAATAAAAAAAACTGTGGCATCGACTTGGTCCGATTGCATTATTGTACGCGCCACAAGTCATCGACTGCCTGCAACGTCAATGCAAGCCATTCGATCAGACCAGGGCTGTCGTAGTCAACTAACTTGAGTTTCGAAAGAAAGTGGTCAAGGCTTGTTTTCGCTTTTATTTCAGTGCGTAAAACAGAGGTGCAGTTTGGAAAATTCCTTCTCCCCCTATAGATTAACTTATAACCGGTGCTTTTTGCACCAACATGCTATTCACCTACTGGGTATAAGATGACATGCAGTTAACAACGGAAGGAACCGGTACGTGCGGGGCAAATATGGATCAATAGATGTGTATTTATTGGCAGTATCAATAAAACCACCGACGCGAAAAGTGGAGAAAGTGTCTCAAACAGTTTTTCTTTTCTTTTGGCTCCTCAACAACCACTGGCAAGCCGGTTCGGGATCAATATAGCGTAGAGAGCAGCGAAGGTTGTAAACGGGCGCACGATGCTCACATGGACATTGAACGCGGGTTTGGGATAACGAAGGCGGCCTAATGCACGTTACCTACACAGCAGTGCCGTGCCATTCTATCATCCATGATCGTGATTTCTGCAGCTACACAGTCCACTGGACGCAATCAGGCAGGTCTTTGACACCATCAGACAGGCAAGGTTGCAGTGACAGGTTTGGCAGGCACGACTCACCCCGACGATACTGATTCCAAGGTAAAACTGACAGCTTCTCTAATGTTATCGCTCCAATAACTTCGTGATGTCTGCATCAAGACAAACGAAATAACGACTTGAGAACGTAGGTTGGTGAGATATTGAAGCCTTCGAGAGTGGTTTTCGACAGGCGCTTCACTTCCAAAACCAATTTTCGTTTTTTTTAGAGTTAGGTCCTAGTTTCAAGGCAGAGTTTTAACGCAACATAAAACATCAGTTAAAAGTGAGTTGTAACCGGAAAAAGATTTACTTTTGCGTTGCGTTGTCGATTTGCATTGTCTGCTTTTATTACTACTCATATCAATTTGATGGAATCAGGTTCAAGCTCTCCGATTGATCGAATTTTCCCTTGAAATCGGTGTTGTCTTAGACGAACCCGCGCTTGCGCATGATTGGGAGCACAGGGGCAACGGCACTAGGCCGCATGATTGCCCATTCAGGTTCACTTTTCCCAGATTTCAGATTTCGTTCCCCCTGCATTTGCACCAACAGCACACATGCCTGCCCGCCTAACAACCTACCAATGTGAGAACGGGTCTCACACGTCTTCTCCGCATAAAGCAAATGGTGCATGCAATCAACAGCGAAGAGAAATGTGCATCCGATTTCGTTTCACAGGCACCAAAACGGCGGTGGTGGCGGTGGAGCCGATTGAACTAAATTGAAGAAAAATGTAGCAATCAGCAGCGGTTGAGCAGTGCAATGCATCGACTGCTTCAAGGCACAGACAAACAGGTAGATAAAGAGGCACTGGCGTGCTGCGGAAGCTGACGACGCTCTTTTTGGCTGCCGGCGAAAAAACGAGGCGATGGCACGCGCGCACGCTTTTTGGCTGACAGTTTTTGCGCTTTCTTTCAAAATGATTGAATTTTGATAATAAGTTTTGCTTTATTTTTTATTTTAATGAGAAAGTGAAAGCATTAGCGTGCATAAAAAGATTTGTTATAAACGTCTGTTTTGTAACGTTGACAATCGAGATCAGCGAAGTTTGAGATGGCGTAAGCGATGCTTTCTCATTATGGAAGTTTTGTTTTTGGAACGCAACAAACGTATTTCATTTATGTGTTTGAACATTTACTTAACGCACTGGGATTGGCAATCGACGTTGCCTCTGCCTTCCGGAATGTAGGTTTATGAGTTGAAAACAAAAAAAAAACCATCATCAAGTATTATTTTGTAGTTCCGAGGCAGAATAGTTTAGTTAGTTTCTGCAACATCCGGCAATTCGAAGAGTATACTGTCATTGAGTGACAACATGAAACCGAAATGTTTCCATCCATTCATCGACACAATTATCAATAAATTATTATCAGAATTCGATGCTTAGAAAGGCCGATAAGAATTGTAAGTCTCTTCTGCCTACTTGTTAGAGCACTTCTGAGATTCCCTGAATAAATAGCCAGTCGCGGGCAGGGAACTATCGCACGTGATACACAATAGGCTCTGCAAGCGCTTCACTTTAGCAATTCACCGGTTTATTTAACTTTTCTGACTTTTTTCTCCCTTCTAACTTTCTTCTGCACTCCCTTATTTTCCCACTTGCTTACAATGACCACGTATCCTTTGTCGCCGACCTCCTCAGGGACTATTCATAAGCCACGTGGAATTTTCTGGGGTATGGGGTGGTCTGACCAAAGTTAACGCTCTATACAAAATTTCAAAAAAATTGTATGGACAAAAGTCTATAAGAGGAGAGGACGGGGTATGAGATTTTCAAAAATGAGTCTATGGAGTTCTCATTCTCCTGCTATCGTTATTCTTAATGACGGCGTGCGAATTCTCCTGCGCGCGCTTGAATTATTGAACGCGTTGGCGATGACATTCACTTGCGTACACGTCCTGGGCAACTCACCAGCGTGGTACGTGCTTGAGTGGCGGTAGTGGCTGTCACTAGTTGGGGACTGTGTAGCCAGCCGGTATGTCCTCACCGGAACTTTGTATTAAAGTACAACGGGGTCCTGTCGGGCAATTGGTTAGTTATTAGGACCTTGTTGTTACCCACAATGGCTGGTGTGGGCTTGTGTGTGGGGCTTTACCTGTTGTCGGCTTTGTTCGTCGCTCACGTTCTTTCTTCCACTGTTAAATCTCTCTATTGTAATCTTTGTCACCTTTGATTTCCAAACTTCGTATACACTTTTGTTTGAGCTAACAATTTTAACCTTTCAGCTTTCGTAGCACGAACACTCGTGCGTTGTACGTTGTACCATACCTTTCTTCCTGGAATATCTTGTGACACGAATCACTTAAAGCTCGATTCAAAGTAAATCTGGACGCACGGTTTAATACGGTGGTGGTTGGAACAAAAAACGTTTGACAATCATTTGTTGATGTTTCATTGACAAGAAATTGGTGAAAAGTTTTTCTTGATTAATCGACGCACCTCGAAATTACGGATCAATGAACTTGAGAAAAGAAAATTAATTTTGCACAAACATCTAGAGAATCCTTCGTGGTCTGCCTCAAAATTAGCAAAAGTGTAAAAATTCCCAAAGTCAACGGTGTGTTTTGTAATCAAACGTTACAAGGATACTCTGAGTGTGGATAGAGCACAGCGCATCTATCATAAAAGTTGCAATAGGGACAAAGAGCTGAGGAGAAATGTGTTGAAGTACGTGAAAGGCAACCCAGGTGTCTCCATACGTGATTTGGAAAGAAATACGATTTCAACTTTTCCACCTTGCGTAACATCCTTTCAAGAGAAAGATATAAGTCTTTTTGTGCCAGTAAACATCCGAATTGCTCCCTGAGACAAAATTTTGTGGCCAAAAACGAGCACGATTACTATACGAACCAGTTTTGACGAAATTTGATGGCTGTATTTTAATGGATGACGAAACAGATGTCAAAATGTATTATAAACAAATTCACGGACGAAAATTTAACCTTGCAACTGGTCGTGGGGATGTCCCTTCCAGGTATACATTTGTTATAAGTTTGTTTGGAAACTAATGATTTGGCAAGGAATCTGCAGTTGTGGCCTTAAAACCAAGGTTTTCATCACATCTCTTACAATGACGTCGAAGGTTTACATTAAAGGGTGTCTGAAAAGCGGATTTTACCCTTCATTCGGCAGCACAAGACCAACGTTATGTTTTGGCCGGATCTAGCCAGCTGCCACTACTCTAAGGAGGTACTAGAATGGTATGCTGCAAACAATGTTAATTTTGCCGCTAAAGAGATTAATCCTCCGAATTGCCCTGAGTTCAGACCGATCGAAAAATATTGGGCAATTGTCAAGCGAAAAGCTCGAGGATGCGGTAAAGAAGTAACAAATGCACAACAAATGCGTTTAAAGTGGAATAAGTTCGCCGGTATAGTGTCACAAGCGACTGTGCAGATCATGATGGCATCGATCACAAGTAAAGTGCGACAGTTCGTTTGAAACGGTAAAATGTAATAACTTGTTATATATCGTTTGAAAGCTGAATAAACAACCTTCTGTTTGACGTTTTGATCAACCTTGTATGTTGTTTAATTCTTGAGTTATGATCAATGCGTCGAAATTTACTTTGAATCGAGCTTTAAAAATGTTACTGTCTTCAGCAAAGTTTTTTAGTAGGTCAAAGTCTTTTTACTGGCGAGCAGTTTATGATTCTCCTACTGAGCGGCGCTAGTGTGCTAATTATTTTCAGGTATAGGCTATACATTTGTATCTTGACGTGATAGAACGTTTACGTCTTGGACAATGTTGTTCAATGGAACAAAACTTTTTGAATGATGACGAGTACTTCACAATCTTTCCGCTACGCAGCGCAGGTGTGCTTATTATTTTTAGGCATATTCATCCAGTTCAGTGAAATAAACTGTTGTACCTACGGTTTTAGCCTGCCGGTTGTCAATGCTGGGTTAACATCATTGCTAATATTTTCAGAAAATGCATTAACCGAAAACATTAGAATGAATGTTGAACAACTAGTAACAGATAATGTTATCAATTATCTGCTAATAAAAGTTGCTAATGTGACGCTAATATTGTCGGCAAATTCATTATCGCAAAGTATTAACAAAGATGTGAATATACCGTAAGCAGCCAGTTGATAGTCAGCATAGAAACTGGATTCAGTAGTGAATTTCTATCTTGTGAGTAATGCACAACAATGAGAAGTGAAATAACCTGCTTTCAATGAAGATCGAAAAAGCTCAAATTCAACCGTGAACTATGGTCACCATTTAAAATCCGTCTAATTCAATTTTCCCAGGGAATGAGTCCGATTAATTGACAATTCTTTTACATATTGTAATCCGTTTGCTATTATCATTAGTTGGCAGCAGCCTAGCAACGAGAGCCAGCCAGTAGTGTGTAACGACGAGTAGTTTTATCTAACCTTGAATCATGGTCATAGTTTTAAATCCGTTATTTTCAGGACTACTCATTCAATTTTCCAAGGAAATTAGTCTTTGATAGCAAGTTCTTTAACTTACCGTTGCATATTCTCGTCGAACCTCACTATCTAAGATCCGTCCTTTCCAGGATAACTAATTCGATTTCCCCAGATAAGAATTCCCAGATAAGAATTCCCAGATAGAATTTCTCTAACTTTAATGCATATTATCGTTGACAGCTGGCTGCAAAGGTGCAACAAAAAGGTGTTGAATAAACTGCTGACCTGTTTGAGCCAGTTGGCAACCAGCAGGCTATCAACCGGAGCGAGCCAGTATGGTGCACTGATAAGGAATTAGATAAACTGCTTCCACAGAAGAACGCCTACACTCAAGCTCACTACCTAAAATCCGTCCTTTTCAGGACGACGAATTCGGTTTTTCCTGCTAAAGAGTTTATTTGAATGAAGTTACTCTTGATCTCGTCTAATTTATTTGCATATTCTCGTCAATTAACCGCCAGCGGTGGATAAAAATATGTTTATGATTTCCCTTCGTTTGTCGTATACCTCGTATACCATGTGTTTAATTGCAAACGGCGCGCAAATTACACGGTTCCTATATTATTCACAAGCGCAGATATCATCATCCAGCAAGCCTACAGCAAGGATAGCATGTCAAATGACGGTCACGAAAAATTGAAACACTAAACGCTAATAACTCAATAATTTCTCGACAGATTTTTGATATTTTTACATCAATCAGTGGAAATTGTTTGCGACTATCAATTCAGTTGTCAAAATCGTCATTAATTACTGACTTAAAGTTCCCAAACAGACCCTCAGAATCTATTACGCGATAAAGATAATGGTCACCAGTGGGTTGATCATATAAACACAACCATCGGAGCCAATATAACCGTTGCCCTTTCATTATAAAACCGTTCAAACCAAACCAAACCAAACATTCAAACGTAGGTGAATAAGGTGTGGCCCATTTAGTATTGGAACAAACATTTTTGATTCTTACAGCGACTCTAGTGGTCGGATTTGTAAACTATGACATCTTATGTGCAACCTATAACAATAACATCAGAAGTTTTTTTTCGCGGTGCAGTTCGAACGTGTTTAGAGAAATACAAAATGAAAGAAGAAAGAGGAAAAATAATTGTGCGCAATCATTTGGAAAACCCTTCGTGGTCTGGGCCAAAACTTGCTAAAGTGTTGGGTTTTCCCCGAAATACCGTGTGGCGTGATTTGAAAAAGTACAGAGAAACTTTGTCGGCGGATCGCAAGCCTCGAAGCAAGCGTCGGGCGGGTACTGTCAACCGTCAACTACGGAACAAGGTCATCAAGAACATTAAGGCAAACCCCAACATCTCAGACCGCGATTTGGCCAAAAAGTTTCGCGCCACACGCAGTACCGTGCAACGGGTTAGTCTCCGGGAAGGCTTCAAGTCATAGCGTGCCTGTAGACAACCAAATAGGGATCAAAAGCAGAACAATGTGGCCAGAATCCGTGCCAGAAAACTGTATGATTAGGTGTTGACAAAATTCAACGGCTGTCTCCTCATGGATGATGAAACCTATGTAAAAGCCGATTTCAAACAGCTACCGGGACAAAAATTTTACTTGGCTACGGTTCGGGGAGATGTTCCTGCCAAATTCAAGTTTGCGTCTGAGATAAATTTGAACGTAAATACATGATTTGGCAAGGCACCTGTAGCTGCGGTAGGAAGACCAAGGTTTTCATCACTGATAAGATATTTTATGCAGAGCTGTACAGAACGGAATGTCTCCAAAAGCGAATATTGCCATTCATCAGATCCCACAATCACAACCTGTCACGTTTTGGCCAGATCTTGCAAGCTGTCATTACAGTAAAACAGTGCTACAGTGGTATGAAACCAACGGGATTCAGTTTATACCGAAAGAACTCAACCCACCAAACTGTCCCCAGCACAGACCGATAGAGAGATTTTGGGCTATTATGAAGAGGAAGCTGAAGGTGAATGGCAGGTGAATGCAAACATTAGCACGCATACGGTAGTTATGCTGGTCCTAGTAGAATAAAACTAACGTTACAATGTTTCGCTACAAACTTCGGTTGAGGTATGCCTAATCTAACATATTACACATATTAATGCATCACATGGTTTAACATATTCTACGTCAACCGGTCGTGTAATATACACGACCCCACTGATTTTTTCACATGCTTGTATGCAAGCAAAAATTCGGTCCAACGATTAGGCAACGGTGTTCATTTTCTTCACAAGGGCTAATAACACTTGATGTTGCTGCACGATTTGCTGAAAATTGGCTGCTTCCGTGTATCTCTTACTATGAGGATCACTAATCGGGTACACTCTCAGCGCTGCTGAGTTGGATATATAACTACAATGGCTCAAATCGAATTCAGCTCCCACACAGATTGTGTGATGCATGTAATTTTCTGCGTTTTCTAATGCACATAAATGGAATGCTAGATTTGGAGTAAGTTTATGGGATATTTTTCTTAAATTTAATCCATATAGCGCCTGAATTTGGCCCGTTGTAATAAAGATTGCAAGCGATTTCGTTGCTAACGCCTCCTTTGGTTTGCAAGTGAACGAAGGAAAATTGAACGCATCTGTTAAAATTAATTATTTTTTTCTGTATCTTAACGGTTTCAATTAAACGAAGCCTTCACAGAAAAAAATAATTAATAAACCAGGAGGAAACGCCTTCAATTCAAGAAACGAAGCCTAAACAACGGAATTGTTTGCAATCTTTCATGCACCATACAAAAATGTTTGCAATCTTTCATACAACAGGCTAGATTCAGGCGTTAGCTGGCTTGAATTTGCATGACAATCCCATTAATTTCTGCCAAATCTAGCATTCCCTTTATGTGCAGTAGATAACGCAGAAAATTCAATGTTTCTTTATATCTGTGTTTGGTATGACATTTCAGTTCAAGCACTTGAATTTGCTGCAATCATTAGACTGAGTAGAGTGTATTTCTATAGCGTTCTCTAAATCAAGAAGCACACACACAGAAAAAAATTTTTTTTTTTTAAGGGGGAAATTTTTTTTTTGAAAAAAAAGAAGGGGAAGGATTTATTTTTTACGGTTGGGGCGTTTTTTATTTTTTTTTGTGTTTTTTTTTTTTTTTTTAAAAAAAAAAAAAATATTTTTTTTGAATTTTCTGCGGAATTTTTTTTTTGGGTGGGTTGGGTTTTTTCGATAGTTGTTTTTTGGAAAATATTTGGCTAAAAAAAAAAATTATCAGAAGCAGATAATTTCCCATCAACATGAGAAGCTCTAGGAGTAGACAGTAATTTATTGCTAGAACTAAGAGAAATGAATAGAAAATATTGATAGTTCCGTTTTACGTAACGGCAGGCTTTGAAAATTGAAAGGTACAAGTTGAAAACGAGCAGAGGGCATATGAAGGTAGTATACGATCGGGCGCATAATCTTTTACCAAGCTACCCGATGCAGGGTAGGCAAGGAGGAGGATACCCCTTGACTGGTAAAAGAATATGCGACCGATCGTGCTCTTATACTACCTATTGCTTTTCTGGTTCTAGTGATTTGTTTGTTTCCCTCTCCCAATGCCTAACATGGATGAGAAATTATCTCTTGCTGTTGGGTTTATTTTTGGCATCCACCGACTATTTCACACATATTAACTTTTACCTTTCAATTTTCAAAGCCTGCCGTTACGCTAAACGGAACTATCAATACTTTCTCTTCATTTCTCTTAGTTCTAGCAATAAATTACTGTCCACTCCTAGAGCCTCTCAGGTTGATGGAAAATTATCTGCTTCTGATAAATTTCGTCATAGATCGTTACTCCGCGTATTAGGAGAATACAACAAACAACAATCAAAGTGTAAAACTATAATGTTTATTAACTATGCTCGCTTGGAAACCCCACTTGACAGTTTAATTGGTATTGCTACACAGAAAAAAATCTGAATTTTCATTGTGATGTAAATATCAGAGCATGTGAAATTAAATTTCATTCCACACGAAGCAGCAACTTGCATGAAATTGTTCTAACAAAGATGAGCTTTTGCATACAATATTATCGCCAATGTATGGAATGTCCCAGAGTTTCACACGATGTATAATGCAAATTTTTATGTTTTGTGACGCTCCACATGCCTGATATTGAACAGAAATTCATAATACTTTATTGAGCTGTGTAGATACCACACACTTAGAAATTATGAATTTTACACGAGACGTAATTCATGTTTGTAATAAGTCGGGGAACGTAAACAAAGATTTCGTTTAAAATTATGTCTCTTGAAACTGACACATACGCAATTCAACAAAAGATGTGTTTGATTGAAATTATTTTCTCATCTCTTTCAACTTATTCTTGTGTGCTAAAAAACGCTTGCATGTGTCGGTCTCAGGGGACAGAAATTTACATGACATTTTTGTAGTGTGCAATGTAGATTTAGAAACAAAGAAAAAGTATTAGTGGTAACTTTCAACAGATGATTCCATAGAACACTAACGTACGGTTACCAGGTGTAGTTTCTCAGTTCTTTTCACCACTTAAGTCCCTTTTCGGTTTTTAGCCTTTCGACCATTTGGCTTTTCGACTTTTTATTCCGACGGTCATTTGTCTATTCGAGCTTTTATCTTTCGACTTCTTGTCCCTAAGCCCGAATCATTCAATAATTCTTAAAACCAACAAAGACCAAGCAAAACAAAAAACAAAACATGCATCGGGTTATTGACTTCCAGCTCAGATACGAAAACAGCCTCCATTATATTTGAACGATTTCAGCTGCAGCTCCAAACTAGTTCCGTTCTTCAATCGCGTTCCAAACATAGAAAGCCAGGTTCCATTAACGATTTCGTAAACTTTCGCCACTGAAACGCGTTTTAAATCAACATAACGATAAGTATCCCTCAGCAGCAACACGGCAGCCAGCGCTGATCTGAAAGCCAACCCGATAGTTCCCGAGCACAAATAACAAGAAACGTCCAAACGTCTGTGCTACACATATTTGATAGCCCAAGTACCCACCTGCGAAGATCCCGTTCACCATTCATTATCCGGCTCTTGGAGGAGATTTTGCGCGACGGACAGGTACCTGTTTTTCCGTTGCGGTTGTGCTTCGTTATCGTTCAACCATCGTCACTGACAACGCCGTCTTCTATATCGCAATCTGTTCGTTCAGCATAAACTGAAATAATGGCTACTATACCCAACCGATCTTGGACAGTGAAATGTGAGGCAATTCTCTAGGTCTTCGCAAGCGAGGCGATCGCGAAATGAGATAAAACAATAATAAATCTCGACCATCGCGAAACACGCTCGCTTAGGCTAGGTCGTCGCTCGGATGTCATGGATGTAACATCTTTCACTTACGTGCAATGGCACGCTTTGATCGATAAAATCGGTGGTCAATGCACGGTGTACTAGGGTAGGGTAAGGTACTCGGGACCACCATAACCGACAGCGCTTACACGCAAGTGAATCAAGATCTGATGAACTGTGACGAACAATTTGCGATTGTCGAATTGGAAATCGGAGCGTGAGCGTGATGCGTTTCGACTTTGTATCGAAGTGAGATGGATGTGAATAGAAAATAAATACAATGTATTGGACAGAAAGTAGCGTTGTTTGGTTGAGGTATTACAATAAATTACGATAGCATCTTCGCGAACGCTTCAGATAACAGTTAGTTAATATTCGGTAGTTATGGATAAAAAGGAGAATCTTAGTAAAAACGGAGAACGAAGTTAAAGGGTCACTGTTGACACGAAGATTTCAAATTTAATTGATTTTGAATATAATTATAGCTGAGCATAGTAAAACAAATGGGGTCTAATATATAGAACTTCAAATTACATTTCTGAATTTAAGAGAAGAGGTTTATACGATGTTTTGTATAAAAAGTGCATTTTTCTCTGTTCGGGACATAAACCACTGTTACCAGTAATTTGATCTATTGTAGTACATCCCGTATCCTTTGTTTCATGCATGTCGAGTTACTTCATCACTATTGAGAAATGATGAAGCATTCGGTGTTGTTACAGTTGTCATTGTTTGTGTTGTTGGCTATGAACCGAGTTTTTTTTTAAGTTTCCGCTATTTAAACCCTTTGTGAGTCAGAGCATTATTCAAAGGCGCGCCCATTTATCAGTCAAACCCGGATTTATTGCAAACAAAATAAACAATGACTCCGATACTGACCACGCATCAGAACCCTAGTCCTAACCATTCAAACTATAGAATATCAAATAGAAAATGAGAATTCACATAAATGAATACTAACCATGTTTTCCTTATTCCAAGCTCATCCTCGGTGGATCAATCCGAGTATTGTTGCTTTTCACAAGACATATGATGTAATAAGGACTATCATATGTTCCTTTGACTACGAAAACAAATATGTTCCCTAGTTTGAATTAATTCGGACTAGGGTTCGGTGGTAGATCTGATACCCCGTAACGCACCACAAAAAGGTGATCTACCAGCGTTATGGGTCATAAAAAGTGCTTACAGTGCTTTAGAAGAGAAAATACTGACCATAATTGATATGTTTATGGCTTTCTAATTAAATGGTTTGTTATTTCATGCAGGAAATTGACCATTACATTGCAGAAATGATTTCTGAGACATCGGTATTTGAGGAGTTTAGTGTCATATACCGTAAAACGGGGTAACATTGAACACTTGTTGCAAAATTTCTTAAATATTAGGTGCGCAACTAAGTTCTCGCTGTTTTTTGGTGAAAAAGGAACTTTATTTTGAAAACAAAGGTTACAAACGAATTATTCAAAGTATTGCCCATCACTAGCTACGACTTTTTCCCATCTTTCTGGTAGAACGTGAATACCATTTCGATAGAACTGTTCGTCTTTTGATGCTATCCAAGAATCAAGACATTTTGAGATGTCATCATATGAGTGGAATTGCTGACCAGTGAGACCATGTGCCATCAAACAGAACAAGTAATAATCGGACGGTGCAATATCAGGAGAATATGGCGGGTGGGGTAGGACTTCCCATTTGAGCGTTTCCAAGTAGGTTTTCACGGGTTTCGCAACGTGAGGTCGAGTGTTGTCATGCTGAAGAATCACTTTTTCGTGTCTGTGCTCGTATTGTGGCCGTTTTTTCGTGCAGTGCTCGGCTCAATCGCATCAATTGAGTTCGATACCGTTCCCCGGTAATGGTTTCGTTTGGTTTCAACAGCTCATAATAAATAACACCAACTTGATCCCACCAAATACACAGCATAACCTTCGCAGCGTGAATATTCGGCCTAGGCGACGATGTTGAAGCATGCCCGGGCAGTCCCCATGAATGTTTCCGTTTTGGGTTACTGTAATGAATCCATTTTTCGTCACCCGTCACAATACGATGAAGAAAACTCTTCCTTTTTTGCCGCTGGAGCAGTTGTTCACAGACGAAAAAACGACGCTCAACATCTCTCGGCTTCAAATCGTAAGGAACCCAAGTTCCTTGCTTTTGAATCATTCCCAACGCATGCAATCGCTTAGAAACGGCTTGGCGGGAAACTCCTAATCCTGAACCAAGCTCTTCTTGCGTTTGACACGGATCCTCATCGAGAAATGCCTCCAATTCAGAGTCTTCGTAGTTTTTTTGGCCTTCCTTCACGCGGACGATCATCAACACTGAAATCACCGTTTTTGAAGCGACGATACCAATCACGACACGTTGTTTCACTCAGAGCAGCATCACCGTAAACTTTTTGGAGCTCTCGATGTGCTTCAGCCGCCGTTTTCTTCGAATGAAAGAAGAAAATCAACACTTCCCGCAAATGACGATTATTTGGCACGAAATCAGACATCTTCAAACAACCAAAATATATAACACTAAACCAAAATCACTGATTTGGCAAAGCGGTTTGTTTACCATATGTCTGAGCTTGGTTTATGACGCTTGAGATGTACAACATTCGACCAGCACTTACTACTGGCGCCATCTATTGCTTAACAGCGGGAACTTAGTTGCGCACCTAATATTACGTCTCAAAAGACCAGCTTAGGTCTTGATTCTTTGAATGTATAAAGATACAATCTTTTTGTTTATTATCAAAAATTATCAAATGGAATCAAATGGTTAAGATTATTGTTGAGCTCTTTGTACGCATCCACTTAAATTGCAACCTATTATGATCTATGCTACCCGGTGATCAATTTTACCTCATTTTAAGGAACATATAAATGAGGTTCATCTCAAGGAGGTCATAAAGACAAATACTAAAATATAAAATACACATGATCGTTGTAGAGTGAATCGTGAAAATCAATAAAAAAAACCGATTTGGCTGCATACAGAAACTAATTTTCCGCTCGTTCGCTGATTTAAAATGTTGTTTATGTTTTAAACATTTCCGGGTGAGGAAAACTATCACTCGAATGTACCAACATCTTGCAGTGCAACGATCGACAATTGCGTATTAAAGTGATGAGAACAATCAGGGCTTACCCAGGACTCTTGGATATATGAGCATGATCGAGGCGGTTAACTTTTGCCTGCCAAGGGTCTCCCTTCCCCCTTGCCTACCATGCATTGTGGTAGCTAGGTAAAAGTCTATCTGCTCGATTAGATACCACCTTCCAAACATGCCCTGCGCTCAATTTCAGCTACTTCTATTTAATTTCACAACCTGCCGTGCTCTTACGAATCAGACTTAATTATCAGACGTTGTGTATCAAAACAAACCCAAAAGGAGAGGGGTTCCTCTCCCATGTACGCATCAAAACATGAGCGCGATCTAACACGTTACTTTTGCCAGTCAAGGTGGCGGATTCGTTCCTGCCTTGACCTACCCCGCAGTGGGATGTTTGGCAAAGGTTACGTCCTTGGTTCGAGTACTACTTTACCCATGCCCTTTCGTTAAATTTTCAATACTTCTATTCTATTTCCAACCTACCGTACACTGACGGAATTTTCAACACTTTCTCTTCATATCTTTCATTCTAGCAAACATTACTGTCCACTTTTGGTGCCTCATGGATGAGCGAACATCTCCTTCTACATAAAGGTTTTAACGTTGAAGATATATTTTGGTCATCTTCCTGCACAGAAAGAAATAATGAATTTTGACTGACGCGTAAAATTTTCGCTCATTTAATTGCAAGTTAAAACAAGTGTAAACAACGTTATTGCTAGCAATCTTTCATATTTCGATAGTTTCTTCTTTCGAACATCGAACTTCGACTTGGCAACGAAATATTCTTGCCCAGGAAGTTGACGGAAGTCGGCCTTGACGTATGTTTCGTCATCCATCACGATGCAACCGGATTTGGTGAGCAGCTTCGTGTAAAGTTTCCGGGCGCGGGTTTTCGCAGTGATGTTTTGTTTTTCATTCCGGTTTGGGGCTTTTTGCACTTTGCAAACATGTAACCCAGCACGCTTCATGGTTTTCTGCACAAAACCGACTGACACCTTAGACTTTTTAGCGACATCTCGAATTGACATGTTTGGACGGTTCTTGAATTGTTGTACGACTTTCCTGGCCATTTTACTGTCCATTGGACCACTTTTACGACCACTCCCTTCCTTACTTTGGACACTCAGACGCTCCTTGAAGGTTCTTATTACACGAGACACAGTTGTATTTGCAATTCCAAGCCTTTTAGCAATCCACCGGTGGGACGCCCCTGGATTTTGATTGTGAGTGCACAAAATTTTCTCACGGACAATTTCTTGTTTCGACGACATGACTGGAACTACTGAATGTATAACTATGAAACTTGGCAGATGTAAATAATACACTATGGATAAGATCTACTCAAATTTCTAGGTTTGTTACTCATACGATTCAAAAGTTACAGAAGATTTTCTGTGTGCCATTTTTATCGAATACACCCTTTGAGAAAACGGATTAAATACTAGGTGGGGTGAAAAGGAACCTCTTTGACCGCCAAAATGCGATGCTACTGCAAAAAAGATTATATTGCCTTGTATTCGATTCATACGCGAACGCGAGAGCACTTCGAAACAGTGTTTAGACTTGCTGATGCGGAATCGAATGGACTTTTGGCGTCGATTGGTAACTGTTGATGAAACCTGGATCCACTTTTACACACCAGCAAACAGAATGAGTACCCGGCAACGGACTGAGCCGGCAGGAGTGTTCCGAAGCGACCTAGGGAGGCTCAATGGGTCGGACAGATTTTGGCGTCTGGGATTGTCATGGCATACTCTTCGTGGACTACCTCGAAAAGAATAAAACCATCAACAGCGAGTATAGCTATTAGAGCTATAAAAGGCCGAAATTGCTGCAAAACGGCCTTACATGAAGAGAAAAACAATTTGGTTTTTGCAAGACAATGCGCAGGCGCACAAGAGCATCACAACCACGGCTAAAATCAAGGAATTGCGGCTCCAATTGCTTCAGCATCCACAATATTCACCCGATTTAGCTTCCTTAAACTATTATCTGTTCCCAATCCTCAAAAGATGGCTCATCAATAAAAAATTCAGCTCACACGAGGAAATCATCGACGCCACGGAGATGTATTTTGCAGACCTTCCGGAAAATTACTTTTCGGACGGGATCAAGAAGTTGGAAAATCGCTGGAATAAGTGTATCAACCTTAAACTATTCAGTGGACTTCGTGGTCAAGCGGTTAACGGCTTCATCCATCGTTCAAGCGATTGCTATGAAGTGAGGGTTCGATTCCCGCTCCAGCCTGTGGATTTTTTCGCAAAAACGAAAATGTCCATACTGGTCCACTGGGTGTTAGGTTAAGTTGTCCGTTGTAATTCACTATATTTTCGATGTTCAGTCTGTACAACCTCGAATTGAAGACGGTGTAAATGTCTTAGTCAAAACTACATTGAATAAAGTATATTGAATAAACTAAAAAAACATTGAAAAATAAATTATTTCATTCCCAAGGAGGTTACTTTTTACCCCACCTAGTATTTGTACTTCTGAAGGCATTTACGTTTTGGGCGGTGGTTAGTTTGCTCGTTCACACTTCCGGTCCGATTCCTAGCATCTAGCTATGAAGTATTTGGTGGTCAGTCACCCACCGATTACCTGTCGATCTGCCAAATTTTGGTAAACCAACTGCTTAGAATTATCTCAAATTGTAATATTCCGACCACTTTATCACAAAATATTACGAGTAGTTGAACGGATTGGAGATAAGGAAAGCATTGGGTATAGGACCACGTCTCCCCCGGTTGGTACCAAATTAATGAGCGTAGGAATCAATAGAATCAATACCAGTTACTAATGCTATGATGGGCCACCAATCGGAGGGGCGGCCCAACTTGTTTTGTCTCTATTTGCAGGATATCCACAGAAAAGAGGGCATGCCGCTGCTCATGCCTAACTATTAGATACACGGGCAGAAAAAGCGATCACCATTATTTACGAGTTTACGGTGATCAGGTTATGCCAGACTATGCAGGGTACTGAGCAACTGGCGTTCGATGTTCTGTTGCTTGAAGGAGCGGTCCCATGCTTTTAGCGGATAGTGCTAGTTACATACTTTCAGCGTATCGTTATCCAAAACGAACCCTGCTGCTGACCTTTCCCCAACTATCCAACATCCCAGTGATTTCTCGTGGAAGTGCAGAGGATTTCTCGGCTTCTTTCAAAGCGAGTATCACGTCAACATGTTCCTTCCCATTCCCTACTTGACCAGAAATCGGGCACGGCCGGCGCCGGTATTGCTTCATAATGGGTCACCAGTTTTTACACATTGAGGATGTATGTTAGTCCCAAACATCATCTGTTGATTCTTTGTGTAAATACAGCTGATCTGGCAATAACGGAGTAGCATTCGTAGGCGGTCAATCATGCTCATGCTCATGCTCATGCTCATGCTCATGGAGGATTTTGCGTTTTGGTATATTTACGTTAAGGAGTCTTGACACTGCTGACGCATATTGTACGTCACGCTGAGGTGTATGTAAATCGATGCCTATCGTGATAATTGTTGCCATTTGGTTGAGATAGCAAAAATATGACTTGTTAAGTTATAATCAAGTTAATACAACTTATTCTGATCGTAGTGTGCTACATGAGATGCGGTTTGTAGTATGCGGACAAGAACTACAGACTAACACAGGAACGATGGAGACGGGGTTCAAAAGATCTTCACGTTTTACACGGTGACGGAGTTCAAG